>PVHT020000229.1:3517893-3535979 GCA_004024745.2 Catagonus wagneri | reverse complement strand
TCTATACATCTCCTTAATTTAGGCCACCATCATCCCTCACGTGGGTAGTAAGAGTATGATAATAAGTGACGTAAGTGTGTGTAAAACACCATATACCAAGCATTACATCTGCCACCTTACTTATTTAACTTATGGTTAATTCTCACAATTTCTTCTCGAAGTAAGTGCTAATGTTTTTCTCATTTCAAAAACAAGAAAACAAAGACACACACAGAGATTCGAGAGGCAAAGATGACACACAGCATCTCACTTGATTTTCCTACCTTAGTTTTGTTTTCTCCAATCCACCCTCCACAGCACAACCCGCGTGACAGTTTTAAAATAAAAATTTTATTTAAAGTTTTAAATGTGCTGCTCAAGGAATCAAAAATCTTTTCCTCTCTTCCTGGCCTCTGGCTGCTATTTTTGAGCCCACATTCTGGGCCCCCATTCCACGGGGCCTTAACTGTGTAAGAAGAGTCGGGATAGAAAATTCATGGTAGAAGTTGAGTACCATGGCTGGTGTAGGAGGAAAGCTACCTTTGGGTCAGGACCTTCTTGATGCCTTTGTTAGACTGTTTGTTCCGCAGACGGCTGCAGAAACATCACTCCCCTCCCATGGGTCTGTGTTCCCTGCTCTTGAATCTAGGTGGGCTTATGCCTTTGGCCACTACGACATTATGGGACTTGCAGGGCCAGGTCATAAAATGTGATGCAGGTTCTGCAGTGATCAGTGGAATGCTCTGGATCTTGAAGCTTCTGTGTGAGCAACCAAAAGCACTTGAGGCTGCTGAGCTATTAGGAAGCACAGAGTGGCTCCAGTGGAGAGACCTGTGGAGAAGTCCTGATACTACTGAGGACAGAGCTGTGACTAGCCACCAGCTCTTACAGTGCCAGTCATTGTATGACCATAACTGCATGAAAGAACTGGAGCTAGGATCCATCGGATCCCAAATAATGACCCAGAGATGATAAAATGACTACTGCTATTTTTAACAAGTAAGGTTTGGGACAATCTGTCATGCACCGATGTATAACTGGAGCCATTTCTTTGGATTCATGCCACTTGAGAGGGTAGCTGTATGCACAAAGAGGACACTCAGTGTTTGTGCTGGGAAAGGTGGTTTCTTATGCGTCCAAACTACCATGCTTGAGGGTGAGTTGAGGCAACTCCAAAAGGGGAGTGGCTGAGACAGTTTTGTGCCCTTAAATTGTGCTTCTTACTGAACTTCCAGCATCTTGGAGTGTCACGGGTGATGACATTCACATTTTGTCAGTTGATGATGGTGGTAGATGTCTCCTGCTTCAGTTAAGTGGCTGGGCAGGGAGCTAGCTCATCAGAACACAAGGTTACCAGATACAGGCACCCTGAGTCCTAGCCTGAAGTTCCCTCGTTAAGTAGTCCTTGGATGTTCTCTGTTCCCCTCCCCACTTCTTGATAAATATTTCTGGCAGCACTGGGGTGCAGATCCCTCTATGGAGCATTTTTCATGGTGCATCCGTGGTGTTGGGCTCACTACACTCTCTGTGAGCTCAAGGAATTATAGGTGCTCCCGTTGCCGCTCTGCCTGTGTGTTTCTCAATAAATCTCATTTTAGGCTTATTTTGTGTGTCCCTAGTGGTGACTTATACTGTTTCTTTGTGCCCCTTACAACAACAACAAGATCAACGGCCAAGATAACCTATGGATTTAGACGGCCCAAGCTGGATTAATAGTGACGAAATGGGAGATCCTCTTCATAGTTAGTTCTGAGAATACTTCAGCAAAAACATCTCCCTAGATGGCTGTCTCTGTGCCTGATATTTCACCATTAGAGATTTATCCAAACATGATTTTTTGAGTGCCCTCTCTGTGCTGGACTGTGTGCTGGTTATTGGAGATACAAAGTTGAACAAATATAGTCTCTGTTTCCAAAGATCCTAGAGTTTATAGAGGGAGACAGACAAGGGGGCTGGCAATTGCAGCTGCAGGATGCAAGATGATAGTGCTGGGGCATCACGGGAAAGAAATAGATCTGGAGGGGAGGCCGTGAAAGTCAAGGATGTCCAAGGAAGGAACAATGTCAGGGCTTAGAGCTGAAGATGAAGATGGAATTGGCCAGGTGGATGGAAAGAAAGGTGAGAGAAAGCCTGCCCCCTTTCAGGAATCAACAAGCCATTTTCTCTTCTGGAGACTGAAGGGCTAAAGGAATGGGAAGAAGAGCTGCAGGAGGGGTGTTGCCGGAAGAGTTGGAGAGTACGAGAAGGCGTTAAAGCCACTCATGGAGAGTGGGCTCTATGTTGACGGAAATAAGGAGCTACTCGTTGTTCCTAGGCAGAGGAGGAACAGGATGCCATTTGCCCTTTAGGAACCGTACCTTGGCTATAGTGTAGAGTGGATTGGCAGGTGGTCATTCAGGTAACAGATGCTGGCGGATAAAGAATGGTGATTATTAATTTTTGTATCATCTCCAACATATAGCCAGTGGAGAGGGTGGAAAGCACCAGAAACAGGATCTCAGTTTTGTTGAGTATCTGCTATGCCTCAGATATTCTATTGGATACTTCAGAAATATTCTCTCTTTACTCTTAACAAATGAAATAAACTCTAGGCACTATCATTCTAGGCATTTAGAGACAAGGAAATTCGAGCTCTCGGTAGTTAAGTAAATTTTCCAAGGTTACAGTTAAGAAGTAGCTGAATTATGATTTGAACATGAGTATCTGGCCCTAAAACCTATGCTTTTTGTACTATCACCTCAATTTATTTTTAGTGAATGAATGGATGTTTTTGTCAACAGAAAAGGTAGAACGAATGCAATCAGCGATGCCTGCTAAGAGGGTTATTCAAGTTGGGAGGAGATGGGAGTTGACTTCCTTCTGGTCCTAGGAGCCAAGTTTCTAGCAAGTTTATGAAGTGTAAATTCTCCTTGTGTAAGCATTCCCTTTGAACAGGGTACTTTAGACAACATTACACAATTCATATATTGGTTGTAAATATTGCAGATAGCTTCATTAGTAGCTTAACAATTTAATATCTTACAATAGTCCTGGGCAGCTTCTATTCTCCTTGTTTAAGATTAGCTTAATATTCTGAGAAGAGGAAAACCATGTCTGTCCTTTTTATTTTGCCTTAAATGATGGGGGAATCTGGTAACATGATCGATTCAAGAGAAATTTTATTTAAAAAAATGCTTAAATCACCCTAACCTCTCAAAATTTTATGCCCTAATCTTTCCATCTAGAAGATACTGGTGACTTTAGTCAAGACTTGACTGATCTGTGGGAAGTCTGCTTTATAGAAACATCTGTGATAAATTTCTGCTCTCTTAAAAGGACCTATAGCAACTAATACTTTATTTTAATAATGAAAAACATTTGCTGGAAAAAACTGATGCTTGTTTTACCAAATTCAGCTTAAGATACCATGAAAGGGAACACACTAGGTCTAATGGATTCATTAAAAAGCTGCATAAGAAAATGTGAGTCGTTCTAGCTAGGCCACTTGCCTAGGTTTTTTGTTTTTGGTACATACAAATACATGTATTTATTTGAGAATGGCATCTTGTAATATTTCTGCAGCTTGATTTTCGTAACAACGTTTTTTGGCTCCCTCCCTTCCTCCTTCCTTCTTTCCTTTCCCCCTTTTCTTCCCCCCTTTCCTTCCCTCCTCACACCACACCCCTACCCAGCCTTCCTTTCGATACAGAAGGATTCACATCTCATTCTTTTAATCTTCTGCGTAGAGCTTAATAGTGTGCATTTAATTTTTCTCACACTCTAATTTTGGATAGCGGGTTATTGATGTGAACATACTTGTTTATGCTTCATTGCAGTAGCACGTATTTAACCATCAGTAAGTGGGAAATTCACAAGGAAGAATATCATTTAAAAGAGAATAGTATTTCTTGAGGTTAAGTCTTCTTATAGGTGAAATGGGTAGTTGGATTATATGTAGATTGAATCATCTTTCTAGCTCAGACAAGGTTATGAAATGCTTAAGAGTTTTTTTCTTTGTAGTAAAGCCATTACAGTTTTCTGCATTAGCCTTAACGTCTATTCGAATTTTATTCTTATTTTTTTGTTACAGTAGTAATTTTTTTGTACTTTATCTCCCCCTCATCATCTATCATCTATTTATCATCTATCTAATATAACCATACGTACTAAGAAAAAAAAGCTGATCGGTGTCAAATATGAGGGTACAGAAAATAAAATGATCCCTACATTATAGTTCTGTCTAGTCTTCTAGCCCCTCTTGTATCTTCTTTGTGTGTGTATGTGTGGGAGTATGTTCATCTCACACACACACACACGGTTGTGTCCTGGTAAATGTTTATGGATCGGCTCTCTTGGAGAAAAAAAAAAAGCTCTGATTTATAGGATTTTCCAGTTTCTGCAGGATAACTGTTCCCACTATAGCCAATTTTAAGGTATCCATAGTTAAGCTGATGAGTGTGGGGGTAGGAAAAATGCACAGGATTGGCTCTTGCAAGCTGGACACGCTGGCTCCTGCACACCTCTGAATGTTAGCAGTCTGTGGGGTGCTAACCACTCTCCACTTAGTATATGCTTCACAAACTAAGCTTAAAACCAGCCTATACAAAATGTGTGTTTTCTATTTGATTCATGTTCGTTATGATCTTGATCTTAAGTTATAGCTCTCTCTCACACTCATATCAAATGCACGCACATAAAAACACATATATGCACATAGACATACATTCTGTATTTTTTTATGATCGCTATGCATTATGAAATAATGCATAAGTAAACAACACTAAAATATGGTGCAATGTTTTTTCTTCCCAAGTCATCTGTCCTTTTAAATTTAAAGTCAAAAGAACTTTAAACATCTGTATTTCTAGAAGTTTCTAAGCTTTTAGTCCTTTCCCATGAGCACGTCTATTTTGTACCCAAGATTTTCATTAGTTATTTCTCAAAGGAGGTAGGGCTGGAAATACCCCCAAATGATTAGATCATCAAATCTGAGAATGATATAAATTTGATATACTTAGAAATCCAAAAAAGCCACACACTGTATTTTGGTATTTAGCCAATCACAGGAAGTCTACAATGCGTTGACTGTTGACTGAATGAAGAGCATCAAACATAGAGTGTAATTAACACAGACAGAAGCTTACTGCCAACAACAGTTTGAAACAATTTTAGTCCTCTGTTTCTTGCCAACTTCGATATGTAAAGAACACTTCATAGCGTGATTGAGAAAATTTGTTTTTGCATGGGGCATTTAGCTGGTACCCTTAAAGCCTCCAAAATAGTGGTTTTCCCAGGATGGGAACTTAATGGGTATTTGTTGGATTGAACCAGATCTATATATATATTTTATTTTCTTATTTTTTAAATTTTTTTGCCTTTTGTCATTTTATGGCCGCACGTGCGGCATGTGGAGGTTCCCAGGCTAGGGGTCTAATTGGAGCTGTGGCCACTGGCCTGTGCCGCAGCCACAGCCACGTGGGATCCGAGCTGCGTCTGCAACCTACACCACAGCTCACGGCAACGCCGGATCCTTAACCCACTGAGCAAAGCCAGGGATTGAACCCACAACCTCACGGTTGCTAGTCGGATTCGTTAACCACTGTGCCACGATGGGAACTCCCTATATATATATATTTTAAATTGGTCCTCAGACACCACGATTCTTATTAGTAAATTCTCATTGAATTTCCTGAACTAGTAGTAACATATTCTCTGTACTCTTCTGTAGTGAGAGGGCCTGTAGTAAGTGAGAATTTACTGAGCTAGTGAACATTTTCCAAAGGAGAAAAGACAGTGATGGATTCATATCTTATTCAGTCGAAGGTAAACTTTCACAAAAATTGCTACTGGGAATTTGAAGTCTGTGCTGATCCAAGAATTCATCTGTGGTGATCAAATGTTCAAGAAGAAATATCAGCTCCAAGTTATCCGTTAACAATTTATATGTTACAACGGGAACCACATTTGCTTTGACACCTTGCTGAGTCCTGGGCAATCAGCTTGAATTTTGAGCTGAGTTAACTGTCAGAAAGTAACTGTTATCTGCAGATCTTGACTGTCTTTGGGACACGGTTCAAAATCAGGAGCCACCTCACTTCTGGCCACTTCCTTCCTTCTCCCCGCAGAACAGTTGCTGTTTCTCAAAGCAGTCAAGCTTGTGACACCTCTGTGTCACCACACACTTGCTCTTACTTCTTGATAGCTGCTTCTTCAAATCTTGACACTTTCTGCTCACCCCTGACTCAGCTTGTTTATTCCTTTCATTCTTCTAAATCCTATTTATTTATTTTGCTTTTTGGAGGGCTGCACCCGCGGCATATGGAGGTTCCCAGGCTAGGGGGCCAATCGGAGCTGCAGCCGCCAGCCTACGCCGCGGCCACAGCGACACAGGATCTGAGCTGCATCTGCGACCTACACCACAGCTCATGGCAACGCCGGATCCTTAATCCACTGAGCAAGGTCAGGAATTGAACCTGCAACTTCATGGTTCCTAATCAGATTCGTTAACTGCTGTGCCACAACGGGAACTCCTTCTAAACCCAATTTAGAAAATTTTTCCTCAGGATACCACCCTGGTCTGTACTGAATGACCAGCCTTTGAGATTGACTGTGTGCAGTAATACATTTATCAGTGTCTATTACACTAGTACACTGCCTGTCTGTCTCTCTTGTAGGCTGTGTGGTTTCTTTCTTTTTCTTTTTCTTTTCCCTTTTTTTTGCTTTTTTTTAGGGTCACGCCTGTGGCATATGGAAATTCCCAGGCTAGGGGTCGAATCTGAACTGTAGCTGCTAGCCTCTGCCACAGCCACAGAAACACCAGATCCGAGCCATGTCTGTGACCTACACCACAGCTTACAGCAATGCCAGATCCTTAACCCACTGAGCGAGGCTGGGGATCGAACCTGTATCTTCATGGATACTAGTCAGATTCGTTTCCGCTGAGCTGCAACGGGAACTCCCTAGACTGTATGTTCTTGAGAAAGATTGATTCGTATTTCCAGGACCTAGGACAGCCTTGGCAAATAGTAGGTACTCCTTAGTGTTGAGTATTCCAGTATAGTTAAAATTAATAAACAAATGATTTATCAGTTGAATATTCATCTTTTCAATCGTGGACTGTTTTTGTTAATCAGGATTTTTTGTTTTAACAGAAACACAATTCCAAGTCACTTAAGGAAAATCAGGAATTTACAGTTCAAATAGCTGAGAGTCCAAAACGTGGTGATAACTCTGTGCATATTGGATTCTAGGTCTCAGGTGATGCAACAGAAATTTCTCTCTTCCTTTGTCTACTTCTTTTTTTTCCTCTGGAGTGTTTTATCCAGCAAGCTCTCTCCATGTGGTTGGAAAAGGTGGTCCTTAGAGCTCCAGATTTACAATTTAATACAGCTCACAATTTCAGAGTGACTATGCTTGGCTTTTTGGATTCTGTTTCTGAATCTAAACTCATTCTGTTTGCCACATAACAGGCTGATAAATCGAGACAGAGTGTTGGGGCAAGGAATACAAATTTTATTCAGAAATCCAGCAGACCCAGAAGACGGCAGATTAACGTTCTGGAGGATCTTTTTACCCAAGTTGAGATTTAGGCTTCTTTTATTCTAAAATGGGAGGGACGTGCTGCTTGACGAAAACTTCTTGGTGTCAGAATCCTTTGTTCTTGCATCTGTCCACAGAGGGTCAGGTCATGATGTTCCTGAAAACCTTCAACAAGACAAATGTTATTCTCTGTTCTGAAACTTTTCATCTCTGTGTGAACTAAGGAGTGTTACACTTTTCAAAGTCAGAGCCTTGAGAATGGGCTATTCTGTAGATTTCAGGCTATAGGTACTATTCTTTTTACAACAGGTGCAGAGCCAGCAGGACTAAGCACAGGTAACAGAATGTCAAGGTTAGAGCTAAAGGAATAGCTCCAATATGGAGTCAGGTTTGTTACACAATCACTGTGTAACTGTTACCTCTGCTACACAGTCACTGTGCCCAGGGTGACAGAACATCTTGATTGGTGATATGCAAGCACCTGCAGAAGGTAGGACTGCTTGCAAAAGGAAGTGATATGGGAAGTAAAAATTGTAATGGGTATCTATGCACTGTTACTGATTTTGCAATATGATCAACCAATACATATTTTTAAAAGTTGCCATGGGTCCAGGCCAATTTAACTACTTATCTATATTTCCTAAGCCCACTGAAATGCACCAAGACTCCTATAAAAAAAAATGTCTGGAGGATGCTTAATTTTCAGGTAGTTAAGTATTGGACTTAAGTGTATAGTTCTACAGCTGTATCTTGTTCCTTAGTACTTCATTTTATTTATTGCTCTAAAAAATCTTTTTATTTTAGAATAGTTACTGGCTTACAGACAAGCTGCACAGATAGTATAGAGAGTTCTCATCTATCCTGTCACCCAGTTTTCCCTGCTGTTAACACCGTACATTATTATGGTACACAGACCACAGCTAAGGATCCAAATTAGTGTGTTACCACCAACTAATTTCCACAGTTCATTCGGCTTTCACTAATTTTTCCCTAATGTAATTTTTTTTCTGTTCTAGGATACCATTCACTTTACCACTTTATATTTAGCCATCATGTCTTCTTGGTCTCCTCCTTTAATAGTTTCCCAGGATTTCCTTGTTTTTGATAACTGACAGTTTAGAGGAGTTCTGGTCTAGTATTTCATAAAACATGTTTCAATTTGGGATTGTCTGATATTGTTCTCATGGTTAGACTGTGGAAATGGGATTTTGGGAAGAAGAGCTCAGAGTTAGGGTGCCATTCTCATCACATAAGATCAAGGTTACATACTGTCAACTTGATTTATCACTGTGGATATTACCCTTCACCACCTGGCTAAGGCAGTGTTTGCTGGGCCTCTCCACTCTTATTTTCTCTCTTCCTTCTTCTTACACTCTGCTATTTGGAAGCATGTCACTAAGCCATAGGGCGCACAAGGTGGGCGTCAAACTTCATTTTTTGAGGGGAGAAGTACCTACATAAATGACTTGGAATTGTGTCTTGAATGTGAGATTTGTCTCTTCCTCATTTATTTATTCAGTCATTTTTAAAATGATTTTTATTTTTTTCCATCATAGTTGGTTTACAGTATTCTGATATTCAGTCATTTTTTAATGTTAGTATGAACCCACGGATATCTACTTTATGCTTTGGGTTATAAGCCAGTACGATAGACTCTTTCAGCTTTAGTAATTGGGAGCTCTTTTATTTGGCTTTTCTGTCCCTTTACTATGTTCCCGACCTTTTGCTTTGTGAGCACTTCTTTACTTTCTGGCTTTACAAGATAGTCCATTCTCATTTTTTTTTCTTTTGCAGCCACACCCATGACGTATGACAGCAGGAACTCCTCCATTCTCATTTTGTATATGCTGCCTCAGTCCTAGAATCATCCATTTCTCTAAAGAGCCCTGGTTTTTTAATATGAGAGTGGAGTTAGTTTTGTTCCTTGAGACTGAGTATCTTTACTTCTAGGCCCTCTCATTGGGAGAGCCAGGGAACAGATGCACGTGTACTCATTTCACTGTTTCCTTTATTTATTTTTTTCTCTTTAGGGCTGCACCTGTGGCATATGGAATTTCCCAGACTAGGGGTCGAATCAGAGCTGCAGCTGCCAGTCTACACCATAGCCACAGCAACACAGGATCAGAACCACATCTGTGACCTACACTGCAACACATGGCAATGCTGGATTATTAACCCACTGAGCAGGGGCCTGGGATTGAACCCTCAACCTCATGGGTACTAGTCAGGTTTGTTACCGATGAGCTACAGTGAGAACACACTGCTTACTTTATTATTGACTTTTTCTTGCTCATCTGTGTATGCTTTCACCTTGTCCTCCAGTTTGACGCATGACTTGTTTTTTCTTGACTTCCAAATTTGGCCTTATTTCTTAGCTGTCCTTTTATTGAATTTTCTCCTTGATTCAGTGATTAGTATATAAGAAGTAGTGTGTTTGGCTTGACCCAACTCTTGAAATTGCTACTTCTCTGCTCTGTCCTTGCAGACTACATGTTCTTTCCAGAACTTACTGCAGAAACCCAGAGGCTATAGGACACATAGACCAGTTTTATTTCAGGAATCTCTTTTGAGAGCTTATAATATAATTACATAACTCTGTTTGAAAAAAAAAAGCATATTCTCTCAGAATATCTGTCTTCAATGTGCAACAAAGTGATAAAGTAAATATTTTGTGCCAGAAAGCTGGATCAGGTTGTAAACATTTCTAGAATTCTGCTCTGCAAAGATAAAACATTCTCTGAAAATTACAGTATTATTGGGAAGGAGGTGAAAACATGTATAAAGTAGACCTCCTCAGAGTTAGAAGTGGATATAAAAATTTTCTGATGACTCTTTTTATTTTTTCAGTTGGATATATTGGACTTATGACATTGAGTAAATTTAAGTTTATATTTTATATTTTTCTTCCTTCATCCTTGTTTTTCTTTCTGTTTTCTGCTGTTCTTAAGGACAAGAATTTATGAAAGATTTGAGGGGAATTTAAAAACAAAGCCATGGTAAACAACGGTGAAGAAGAAAGTGAGATTTGTTCCCTGAGAAACTGGGTAGGAGATAAACCCTTGCCGAATGAGGAGAGAAATGAATGCTCATACTCTTCTTATAAGATGCAAGCAGATATTTTAAGACTGGATACGGCCTCAGGTCCTCAGGGTTAGGCATCAGCAGAGCAGATGTCACAGGGCTCTGACTGAAGAAAAGATCTAGGTTGCCTTAACTACATAGGTCTGGAAGATAAAACCAGAATTAGATCAGGTCAATCTGAACAATAGGAAGTCGAATGAGCAAATTATTCCCTTGAATTTATCCGTTTAAGAAATAATAAACATTTATCTTAAGTACGCATTAGTAAACGTTAGTATTTATTTATACAGAGGTGTTAAATTTTTTCAAACATTTTTTTCTCCAGAAAAAAAAATATAACCAGAACATAGTCTCTACTGTCATTTATGCTTCTTGATGAAGGCTAGTTTATTTCAGGCTTTCATTAGGTCACTGAGTCATCAGTCATTTATTGAACATTAATGAGCCAGACATTATTCAAGGTCTTGAGGATACAGTTTTAAGTCAGCTATGGTCTTTATCAACCACTTTTTGATTCCGAATTTCGGGAGTCTAAAGGAGACCACCATTTAAGGAATAAAGTTTTATAGGTGCCATGATAGAAGTGAGTGTTGAAGTCCACAGTTTTAAGGAAGAGACAAAAGATGAATCATTTCTACTTCAGCAGCTCCTCTGTTGCAGGCACAGTGCTTGCAAAAGAAACCACAACTATTCTAAAAAATCCTATGAACCCAAACACATAAAAACATGGGAAAAGGATGCAGGACTGCTTTCTCCCCTTTGCTCTCATTCTCATCCGCACTCTTCCACTCTCATTCTGCTTCTTACCCTCGGAGCAAAGGCCGGGGCTTCAAGTTTTGGAGTCTTAACACAATTGAGCACTTTGTAAAATTTCCTTAAGGGAATGTTTTTAGATTTCATGATCAGGGAAAACAAACTGATCGGGACTCTAGGATTTAATATGGGTGAGGTGTGAAGGAAAGAGAACAATGACAAGAGATGAGTCCAAAATGATCCAAATTATCAGGCCTGTTGAGTAGGAGTGAATGAAGTTACAGATACAAGAGTAAAGCAGTCATTCAATGCAGATGATAATAGTCAGACAGTGTACGTTCAAATCCCTGCACAAGCTATTTAACCCCTTTGTACTCCTGTTTCCTTATCTGTATGGTATAGAGGGGTAATTATTGCACCCACTTTATGTAAAGATTCTGAGTTAATACATAGGAGATCCTTAGAAGAGTGCAGGGCACACAGTCAATGCTATATGGTTAAGTGTTGGCAATTGTTAAATTTATATATTGACCATCTTCTGTGTGCAAGATGCTCTACTAAATACTAGGAACTTCAAAAGATCTTCTGTCTGGTAGGGTTCCTTCCACAATCTTTACTGGCAAGTTCTTCTAAATCCTCTCCACTCCAATAGTTTTTAATAATCCCATTTTTTTGTTACCCATTTAAGGAAATAATCTTGCCTTTCTCCGTACATCTTTTCTCATAGGCCAGCATTTTCTATTGGGTAACATATCTGGCTGTTCATTAAACCAGAAAGTATACGTAACTCTGTGAAAACATTGACTTAGGGTGAAGACATCTAAGGCCACAGTGCTTAGATAATGAAGAACCTGGTTTGCTTTGCCCAGAAGAGACGAAAGAATTTCTATGCCATTTTCCAATGGTAATCTTCACGTGCTCTGCGGGTCTTTAATGATGGTTGCCAATTGTTAAAACTATCAAACGCACCTATAAAAACAGCTATTTAGGTCAGCCATAATGTAGCATTTTGAAGAACTGAGCTGTTTTAACTGAGCATACCATTTGAAAATGATAAAAAAAGTGTTGAAAATGTTGTCCAAAAACAGTGGTCACTCATCCGCTCTTTGAATTCACAAACAGAGGTTGCAAGTCCACCACTATTTACAGGTTTAGTGTCTTAGTGGTGAGTCTGTGGGCTGCCTTTTGTCTTTAGTGGTAAAGAATCAAAAAGATAAAATTATCACATTTCTACTTTTCAGAAATATCGTGAGGTTAAATTAGAAAATGTTTTTGAAATGCTCGGAGACTTCAAGTGTCAATAAATTTCAACAAAAAGCTAATATTTGAGTTAGTAATTAAAACGTGCTCATACCAATGCTCGAAAAGTATATACTTAGGATCTACGTCTGCTAAAGAGAGAATCCAGGAAACAGTTTTAGCTTTCAGTAAAAAGCGATACCTTTTAAAAGCTCAAAAAAAGTTTAGTCATAGTTCTAAATTAGTAGCTAAAAAAGTGTTCGGGAACCTAAATGAAATACAAGGAGTGGCTTCATCTTAAAAGAAACTGCAAAAAGAGAAACCCCTATGCAAAATCTTCTCCTGGCTCTCGATCTCACAAAAAGAAAGCGACAGTATTTTCTCTGTCAGGATTAGTTTTAAGATAAAAATCTTAAAAAAAATAGTTATGTGCCTTAGGGAATTTCACTGATTTTCCTATTCCTAAACATTCCTCGCTTCTTAAAAAGACTTTCAGTGGGGTTAGTTTCTAAATTAATCCAGACATTTGAGGGCAGTTGGGCCCTCTGCACTTGAATAATTAAGTGGGAACTATTAGAGGAAAGGCTACACGTTAGTAACTTGGAGGAACCAGCGTGGAGGAACCACTTTTCAGAACCTGCATGACAATTTTGAAAATTAAACCCAGTTAATAGAAAAAAATGCTAAATCAATGGCCATAAAATTTAATGGGTTTATAGCAGCCTTAACACAGTAGGACTGAATTATCATGTTAATTTAATTTCCATTTCTAAATGAACCAGAAGGCACAATAAAGGTCAATTAACCAGCTACCTTCCCTGTCTTTTTCTTTTACTGCCAGTTTTAAATCACATTGAGCCCCAAAGCACTCACACTGCTTCTGGAAACTCATTAGTTTTTCTCGAAATTAAAACAAAAAAGAAAAAAAAGGAAGAAGAAACAAAAACTAACAACTAACCATGTGCTGAGAACAACCACTGAGAATGTGCAGCAATTACTGGCATATATGTATTCAAAGAAAAATCTTTTACTCTTGTCACATTGAGGCTACAAACCTAGTTACACCAAGCCTAGGGAAACACACAAGTTAAAGGTCTCGATTATAGTGTTTACCAAGTGTTCGTCTACAGCTAAAAACCTGTGTATGTTACACTTAACATTTATGAGGCGAATAAGGGAGGGAACTCCATCTGTGTAATGTGAGTCTGCTGTTAGTACAGTGAGAACCTCAAGCTTTGCACAGCCTGCGTTTTTCACATTGAAATGTGTTACTTTATATTAATGGGCTTTATTCCTTCAAAAGAAGAATAGAGAAAAAAGAAGGCAGTTTCCTCCCCCACCCCACCATCAAGAAAATTCAGTCCTTGTGTACTTAATTTATTGTTGCTACAGATTGCCTGCAGTTTGATACCTTATCAAAATCACCAAATACTCTGGTCTTTTCTAGGGGTACAAAAAAAAAGAGGCACTAGGTTGGTGAACAAAGTGTATTTTTATTTTGCAAAATTTATAATCACTGAAGTTGGTTTCTAATGTCCAATATTTGCTGTAATTTGAACACCGATATGGAAATAATGTAAAACGGTCATAATTTTGATTTCAATGGCCATCTCTATAAAATCAAATAAATAATGGTTGTAAAGGATCTAACACCAGATATCAAATAGCTGTCAGTGGGAGTTAACCTTCTTTTCCTTTCTCCTCTTCAGTACAAAGTAGAAAAATTCATTACTAAAGTTTAAATATTTGGAATTATTTCTTAGGATTATAGAACTGTAAGAGATCGACGGCTTCAAGGCCCTTGTTTATCAAGTTCTTAGGACAAATATTGCTGGGAATAATCAATAAACTATCTGTAATAGAAATAGAAAAGAATTTTATTCAAGTCAAATGAAGAACTATAGCCCGGGAGACACAGATTCAAGAAGCACTTGAATTGTATTCTGCCAAACTACAAAATGGGGGAGGCTTGGGTAGGCAAAAAGTGCGAAGTTACGTAAGTTGTCTGTCAAGGATCAGGATTAGGTTAAGCAAGGATTAGTTGTGATCCAAAATGGTTACATAGGTATAACGGGAGACCACAAGACCATCAGGTTGCAGCTGGCAGCTGCCAGCAGATACTGATTTGAAAATGACTGTGGTGTCCTTCAATTTGATAGAGTTCAGAGAATTCAAGTTCTGGATGCTGCAGGGATGTGTCTGAAACCATATCTACAATGACCACTTGGCTTATTTTTGGATGCTTGAACCACTTGTCAGAACAAAGGACAAACATCAAACGTAACACGGGTATTCTCCCCCAAGGTTTCAAAAGAAACAGGTTAGCATGGATGCAGAGTCACTGTGAGTTTGGTGTCTGGGACGGGAAGCTCATCTTTGAAGGAATACTAAGAGTGATGCCCCAGGAAGGGGCATATATCAGTCTTCAAAGCGGACAGTCTAAACAGTCTGGTAGATGTGTTGCTGGAATTCTGCAGGTGCTGAATTGAAATGCAGAGTTTTGGGTAAAGGAGAAAAAAATAGCTTTATTGCTTTGACAGGCAAAGGAGAGTCACAGCAGGCTAATGCCTTAAAGACTGTGCTCCCTCTTAGAAGGAATTGTGAGGAGTTTTATAGTAAAAAAGAGAAAAGCAGGTTTTCCGATAGGAATCCAGATTGGGACAAGCATGCCTTCTTCTTTCTTTGGGGGACTCTTTGTCATCAAAGCTAGAGTCAGGAAATGTTCATGATGGTGGTCTTCTGAGTTATTGCCTAGAATAACAGTACTTGTGAAAAAGGGCATATTGTTCAGACATTAGAACAAACTAGGAAAGATCCTGAAAAAATCATGTGCTAATAATCTTTAACCCGCAGGCAATTAGACTGAAGGTGCCTAATCTTCAGTTTATGGGTGATTGTGTTTAGGATGCATTTAAGTTGGGGAGAAGGACGAGGAAGGACTCTAAGCTGTTCAGTTTCAAAGTATTCACTTCAAAGAGAAGTGTAAGGAATATAACTTTTCTCTCAGGGGTATGAGGCACCTGCACCAAATGCATTCTTTTTTTTTTTTTATGATTAAAGCAGATGTAGAATGCACGTTAGGCCATAACACAGGCTGTTCAAGTTAGCATAATGTTCAAGCCAAATCACGTATAAGCAGAATGATGTTCCCACCCCTCAATATATGAAAATTTCTTCCATCACAGAGATATTGCATTTAAGTGTAATGTAGATGAGAAGTTCAAGGCTATGGAGTTCCTCCTGTAGCACACAGTGTGTGTTCTCATAGCACACAGTGGGTTTAGAATACAACTGCAGTGGTTTGGGTTGTAGTGTAGGAGGCTCAGATTCGGTCCCTGGCCAGGTAACTTCCATATGCCATAGGTACAGCCATAAAAAAAAAAATTAAAATTAAAACAAAAGAATTCTGAGAATATGACTAATATCTATTTTTTCAAATAAAAACATTTAGTTCACCTTTAATTTAAAAAAAATCTGCCCCTTTGCCTCTGCCTCACACCTGAGATTATCTGTCTATTCTTTTCTTCTCTTTCTCTTTCATCTAAATAGCTATCATTTCTAGAATGATATTGAGAAATATAAGTAGGATTCAATGACCTCATGGCAATTTCTGGACTAAAGTAAAAAAATATATTGTGTGCAGAAATATTAACATAGTAATATATTTGCAATGTACAGATTTGACAAATAAATTTATACTCTAGATGTGCTTGCCTTTTTTTTTTTTTTTGTCTTTTTGTCATTTTAGGGCCGCATTCATGGCATACAGAAGTTCCCAGGCTAGGGGGTCTAATCGGAGCTACAGCTGCCAGCCTACACCACAGCCACAGCAACGTGGGATCGGAGCCACGTCTGCAACCTACACCACAGCTCACAGCAATGCCGGGTCCTAAGCTCACTGAGCAAGCCCAGGGATCGAACCTACAACCTCATGGCTCCTAGTCGGATTCATTTCCACTGTGCCACGATGGGAACTCTGATGTGATTGCTTTTGAGGCATCACTTTTCTCTGAAAACTCGTAGGCTAGTGACCCAACCTAACCTTTCTTTAAGTTGCAACCTGCTTAATCCACTTTGTGAACTGAAGTTTGGCACTTGCCATCAGCCTCTACATGGATTAAATCATGAACCACTGCAGCTGCCAACTCACAGCACCCCCAGGGAGGAGCTCAGGGTGAAAATCAGGAGTTAAGCACTCTGTGCTCTGGGAAAACTGGAGGAACGGGTCTTCAGAGAGATATTTTTAGGAGAAGATTTTATGCGCCCAATTCTTGCATCTCCTCATATCTAGAAAAACACTAAAAGCCTTCATGGTGATGTCTGCTCCTTGTGACCTTCAGGAGACCAGCAACAACCTTTTGTAAAATGTGTGCATGGCTGCATGCACCTCCCCCAACAATAACCCCTCCTGGTTTTCCCCCTTTCCTCTTTGGGGCCTCTGAAATACTTCTGCCTGGTCTGTAGTTAAGGATAAAACAAAGAATGTCACTGTTATTAGTGCATGCAGTCACCTCCAAGAGTGAGAGCCTATGAGTCCTGTAGGCTATGAAACCTCAGGATACTGGCCTTGACAACTGAGGTGCATATCAAAGGAATTGCTTCAGTGAGCCCAGGCCTCTTTTGGTCCTGCTCCTTGCCCTTAATTGCAAACACGCCTATATATCCTAGTTTCTCAGGACCAACTGAGATACTGTCTCCTTGGCTTAAGTCCTAATTTCACCCTAAATAAAACTTCACTTTCAACTTTCAGGTTGTGCATTTTTTTTAAGTTAACCACTTAAAAATATTCTGCAATCAGATATAAAAAAATGAAATTTTGTGCCTGAAATTCTTTTAACATCAAGTACATTCAAACGATTTTGTTAATTTGGTGTGTATAATAAGCAGTGCTTTTATGGGATGGAGGAATTTGTGCTGTTTCGCTCCTGACTGACATTGGGGTTGCAGAGTAAAGCATCCATTTCATCACTGGTGCAAAGGTGATCTTCAGTGAAAGAAATCTCCCCCTCCCCCTCCCTCTGCCCCCTCAGGGCTCTCTGTGAGCTCCAGAGTGCAACTTCTTGCAACCTCAGAGCAAGTGATTCCAGTGTGTGCTGCAGCCTCTTGCCACTACTGTTTTTTTACAATTGGTGAGGATACACTATTACAGTGGATTCCCAAAAATTATTGCTGATTAACTGAGCGGTATCATATCGTATGTTGCAATGATCCTGCCCTCCCCCACCTTTTTTTTCCTTTTTTTTGAGACTGATAAGGTCTTTGAAACATTAGGCCATTGTGTCATGAATTATATCACTGAACCGTTGATCTGATTTAGGTGTTGGAGTCACTAAAGTCCCTGGACTGTGACTGACCATGCAGACAGGGAGCCTAGAGGAGCAGTTTAGGTATCTGATAGGAGAAGAGGAGAAGAAAGAGGAAAAAAATTGTAGCGAGAGCAAGAAGGTAGGAAGAGAACAGGAGGGGATTGGGGGAAGGCATGCTCTTCATGACCTCATTCGTGGGGCCGAGCTCCC
>PVHT020000229.1:3491027-3516893 GCA_004024745.2 Catagonus wagneri | reverse complement strand
GCACGCGCGCGCACACACACACAGACAGACAGACACACACACACCACCACCCCACACACACATCACACACACACACACTCAGCTCATTGACCCTTGCCCAGCATTACTTCTGGTACTTACTTGCTATGTCATGGTCAAGTCCAAAGATTATTGAGTTGAGAACTTCATGTCTTGAGGGTTTTAAGGAACTTTCTTCCAGGTGAGAGGCTGACTCGTATCTCTCCCTCCCCAATATTTCATAACCCCATGTCTACCAGCAGTTGTCTTATTAGAATATATGTATGTTTTTTAGGACCCTTCTGCCATCTGTGTGGTTTGGGGAAATCACTTTACTTTTATGGGGTCTGGCTTCCTCTGTAGTGAAAGGAGATCGCCTTTTGATGTTGAAGGAATTTCAGGCTCTGACACCATGTGTTTCTCTGAGGTCTCCCTTCAAGCATGAGATAAGAATGTAAGGCAGGATCAAAATGTCCCAGCTTTCCCCCTTTCCTTCAGTTTATCTATCTTGAACAAAGTTAACTAATGAAATGAGCTGATTTTCCTTGGAAAATGATGTATATGTACACATGCATACACACATATACATACATACACATACATGCATATGTGTAGACATATACTCTACAGTAATTTGAATTTTTATTAACGGTGATAAGTGCCTTGAAAGAAGACATTGGATTTTGTCTAAGTAAAAAGACAATAAAAAAAGAAAATGGTCCTTTTTTTGACCTCTAAAATTTTGGGACTGTCAGTAACATTCTTATTATTGAGATGGGTCTTGTGTGTGTGTAGATGTGTTTGTTTTCAGTTTCAGCCTGTTAGGAAAACTGGAGGAGAGTGGTAGTCATTACTCACTAGGAAACATCTGTCTATTTTGTGCGATACAGTGTACATGTATTTTAGTGACAATATTTTATATCACACTTAGACTTCAGCAAGAGAACTCAAGACACTGGGAGATGGAGCCGGATGCCCCATAGGAAATGGGCCAGGTGGCTGCCTGGTAAAGGAAAACACAAATTTGGTTCATAGAAGGATTGATGTTATCTTATTAAGAATGTGTTTGCTGAGAAAGTAAATTGGAAGGGAAATTCGTGGGGTTGTTACTTCTTTTCTTTTGGGAGGAGTGAATAAATACATGATGCTAATACAGCTTGGGTGTCCTTCCCTTCCATTATGAAGATGCTGTCAGGAGAAGACCATAGTGATGAAGGAAAAGGAGGGCCCTTCCTCTTGGGGAGGAGAACCATTCATCTCTCCCTGTGCCCCCTCCTGTCCAAGAGCAGCTGAGAAGGGAGGGACACAGGTGACAACTCGGAGCCTAATGGCCTCCCTCTATTTTTATTTCTCAGATGGGGGTTGAATGTTCTCATTTTAGAGTCACTTGTTCTTTGCAGTTCTGAGAAAGGAGATAACGGTTTCTCCCTCTCCCAATTCTATTATCTTTCGTTCTTTCTTGTTCTGTAAAGAAAAGAAAAACAAAACACTAAGACCATTTCCCTAAGGGGTTTCTTACATTCAGAAAACCACGCACAGATGGAGCTGTGTGCTGTATGAAGAGGTGTGGGCTGTCCCTAAGGATGCTTGTATCCTGGGCATCAGGGAGGAATGAAGACAGCTCAGATAGGTACAGAAAGATAAGTGTGATGTGCCTGAGAAACAAATAAATAATCCTGAAACTCTTGGGGCACCACCCCTAGATCTCCATTATAATCAATGGGAGAGCGGCTGACTGGTGCTCCCATTCATCCATCCACCCACTCATCTGTCCAAGGATCCCACTGAGTCAGTTTTCACTCATGAATTCTTCTCTGTGTTGGACACAGATGCCCTGTGAGCAAACAAAGTATGTCTACTAAGTAACAACAGCTTTGATGCTGAGATTTACAGTTTGCCAGACATGGTGCTAAGTTATTTATAGGCATCACATCATTTAATTATCTATGACCCCAATTTTCAGATGAGAAAACTGAGATGCTGAGGCTCTTATGAGGCTCGCTCAAGATCACAAGACTGCAAGTGACAGAGCCAGTCAGTGCCAGAGTCAGATTTGAGCTTGGGACTCTCATACTTCCCATGAAGAGGTCATTGCTCTAGAAAATGACAAATGTAAAGTTAAGGCATGCCTGGGGATGGAGGAATCAGAGGAGAGGGATTTGATCCACCTTTTGGGGGGAGGGTGTGTCAAGAAAGACATTTTGGACGTACTGGTTCTTGAAGTTAACATTAAACTATGGACCTGAAGGAGAAGATTGTGGGACATTTGGAGATTCTAGGCAGAAGGAATAACTTGTGAAAACCAAGTATGTGGGAGGAATTATAAATGCTTTGCTGTTTCTGAAATATCGCATGCAATGCAAGGAGTGGTGGGAGATAACCTGGCAAGGTGGGGTCGGGCCAGATCATGGCAGATCTTTTAGAGTCTACAATGGATTCAGTGCCAAATGATGATGTTGGACCTGTGCAGGAGTCTAGGAGAAATGGACATCGCAGGTGCAGTGGGGTGGGAAGGAAGAGGATGAAGATCTAATGACTGACTGGGTGGGTAGAGGGAATGAAAGAGATCGAGAAGGTTAGGATGCTTCTCAGAATTTTAGATTGGGTGGGTGGGTGGGCAGGATGATGATTTATACAGAGGATCGGGGGAGAAAAAGTTCAGAAGAGTACCGAGCAGTTTTATTTTTCACCAGTCTATAACTATAACCACATTTTATTATGAATTTTTTAGGAGTTGTCATTATGGCTCAGAGGGTTAAGAACCCAATGTGGTCTCTGTGAGGATGCAGGCTTGATCCCTGGCCTTGCTCACTGGGTTAAGGATCCAGCGTTGCCACAAGCCGTGGCATAGGTTGCAGATGTGGCTCAGATCCTGCATTGCTGTGGCTGTGGTGTAGGCCGGCAGCTGTAGCTCTGATTCAGGCCTGGCCTGGGAACTTCCACATGCCACATGTGTGGCCATAGAAAGGAAAAAAAACTATAGCAGGTTAAAATAGTAATGCATAGATTTCATACATCCTATGACTTATAGTTAAGTATTAACTGTAATAGTTTTATAAATAAGAAACCTCTTTCTTGCCTGAGTGAAATTAAATAATTTACTATAATCTCAAAAAATAAAACAGAGTTAAGTCGGCTGTAATTTTATGGATACTAATCAGGATAACAGTCACCATACATGGTTCAGTTATTGGTCTGTGGACTATGCATCAATTCCACTCATCGAAGGATTTTAGCTTGAAACCCAAGTGGCATCATTCATTCTGGAGTTCCCTCATGTCCTCTTGTGGATGGAGGTCCAGTGACAGGGGTCTACCAGGGGTGAGTTTGAGGATGGCACAATCCCCTTGGCCCGGTGACTGAAACACAGGAACACAGCTTTGTGAAAATAAATCAGAGAAAGTGGTTTTGCTCCAAGCAGCAAGAAGATGGACTGGGAGCTTTCTTCCCACTCTCTACATTTGTATTCCAGTAATGCCAGTTAGAAGCTGTGTGATACGTGAATGTCCACAGCAGCATTATTCATGATAGTCCAAACTGGAAACCACCTAAATGTCCATCAACTGATGAAAAGATAGACACAATTGGTAGATATTTCATAGAATACTACTTGGCAATAAAAAGGAAGAAACTACTGACCCCTGTTAGCTACTTCACGGTTGAAGTATGCCAAGTGAAGGAAGCCAAACACAAGCACATATCACAGGAGACCCTTACTAGGAAAAGATAAGTTTATGCAGAGAGGAAGTAGATTAGTGGTTGCTGGAGGCAAGGGGTGGAATGGATTAACTTAGATGGGCATGAGGGATCTTAGTGGGATAAACATGTTGTTCTCAAACTAATTTATGGTAGTGGTTGCAATCATTTGGTAAAGCTACTAAAAATCATTTAACTGTATCTATGAAATGAATGAAATTTATAAACATGTAAAATATATTTCAATAAAATTATTATTTTTATTTTTAAAGAAACTGGGAGTTCCTTTGTGGCACAGCAAGTTAAGGATCAGGCATTATCACTGCAGTGGCTGGGGTAGCTGCTGTAGCACAGGTTAGATCCCTGGCCCAGGAACTTCCACATGCTGTGGGCATAGGCAAACAAACAAACAAAACTTAGTGAACTTTGGCCAAGTCACTGAATCTTTTTTTTTTTTTGTTTCATTCCCCTTACCTGTAAAATGGGGTGGTGAATTTTTATTTATTTATTTATTTATCCATTCATTCATTCATTCATTCATTCATTTATTTTTTGCTTTTTAGGGCTACACGTGCGGCATATGGAAGTTCCCAGGCTAGGAGTTGAATCTGAGCTACAGCTGCTGGCCTACGCCAACAGCCACAGCAACACCCAGATTCAAGCCATGTCTGTGACCTACACCACCACAGCTCATGGTAACGCTGGATCCCTGACCCACTGAGCAAGGCCTGGGATCGAACTCGTGTCCCCATGGATACTAGTGGTATTCATTTCTGTTGCACCACAATGGGAACTCCCAGTGCTGAATTTTTAGACCTTATTTAATCTCCATTTAACTCAGTTTATTTCTCATTCCTTGCCCCTAACTCCTGGCCCTGAATCATTTTTTGGAACTATTTTCTTCATTTGATTTTCCTGAGTTATCGGAGAGGGCAGGGCTGGCTCAGTCGTTTCAGCCGTGGCGTCCATCCCCACTCAGCCTCACTTCTGATGCTGGCATTGTTTGGGGTTCTGCCTGAGGTATTTTGGGACTTGTTTGGAATATTTCTCTGACACACGAATATCATTTCGGGCCCTTACTTCTATTGGGCAATTTCATCAACGCTTCCCCCCGTTTATTCCAGAAAGTCTTCTTTGTTCAGTTTTGCTAGAGACACCTCTCCTGATATTCCAGATTCATTTGAATCCATTACAGGTTCATTTTTATTTTTATATTTTGTCTGTTATTTCAATAGGATTTTGTGAGGAAGGATGTAGAGGATGCTGTGTGTGCTGTCAAGATCCCCCTGAGGACCGAAGGTCTTATTCCGCCAGCTGCTCAAGGCTGCCCCCTTCCTGGGAGAGCCTTCAACCAATGATTCATCACCTCAAGGCTCAACTTTTACACCAAGCTTGGTACAATTCAGGAGACCACCCAGCCTCAGAACTTCCTGTGGGGCCCGCAGAGGCCTTCATCGAGAATCCATCTAGCCCAGCTTCTCCTATTTTTTTCTTCCTTTCCCTTGCACAGGTGTTGATCCCAAGGGTATTCCCTAGTAAGCCGTGTTCATACTAGCCTCCAAATCCGAGTCTGCTCCTCAGAGAGACCAAACAGCAGCAAAGGAGATGTGAATACATGCGTTTAGTTAGCCATCTGGAAGGCTTTTTAATGCTTATTTTGAGATCATGGGCCTTTTAAAATAAGATCATGAAATGTATGACTTCTTCCCATCCAGAAGATGGGGTTCATTTCTCTCTCCAATACAAAGTCTCTTTTCACTTCTGATCAGAGACATCAAGCTCAGCCAGGCTCCCAACTTCTCTCTCCCTCCTTCTCCACACAGCTGCTGCCATGTAAACCTTGCTTGTGAGCTCAGCCGCCCACTTCTCAGGACCAAACTGGCTTAAAGTGGAAAACTCTTAGGAGTTTGTCTTAAGTCAGGTTTTCTTAAAGCAGATTATAAGATGAGAGTCTGTTTGTCTTATAAAAAGTTGTCCCGGGAGAAGGGTGAAAGAGAAGCAGGGAAGGGCAGAGCAGGGCAGGGAAGGAAAGCAAGCCAGGTTAAGATTTTAGCAAGAGTTCTTTGGAGGTGGTGTGTTGGTTAATTTTACGAGGCAACTTGACTGGCCACAGTGGGCCCAGATTAAGCATCATTTGCGAGGTTGTTTTTGGATGATGTCAGCGTTTGAATCAGTGGATTCAGGAAAGTATTTGCTCTCCCCAAGATCTCAGTAAAGTATTTGCTCTCACCCAATTCATTGAGGGGCCGGGCCGGATGAAACAAAAGGTAGAAGGAAGAGGAATTCCTTGTGTTTTTCCTGCCTCATTGTTTATGCTGGGACCTCTCATCTCATCTCCTCTGCTCTCAGACTGGGGTTTACACTGCCACTTCCCCTGGTTCTCAAGTCATCAGAGTCAGAATGAGTTACATCACTGGATTTCCTGTGTTTCCAGCTGACAGAGGTCAAGAGGTCAGATTTTGGGACTTCTCAGCCTCCAACATTAAATAATCCAAGTCCTCATTATCTATCTATCCGATTGAGTCTGTTTCTCCGGAGAGCCCTAATATGGGTAGCTTTGCCTGATCCACAAAAGAACTCTAACAAGTAACCTATACCTCAGAATTTTCCTACCAGAGGTAGAAGAGATGAGCTTTTTTACTCTTGCACCCATTATTCAGACTGATTGACAATGACTTCCTGTGGCGGAGCTGTAAGCTGGGATGTAAACTCCTAGTTCCTTCTGCTTCTCTGCCCACACAGGGAAAGCCAACCAGTACACTGCAGGTTGTCCTCCAAAGGATACACATGAGTGCTAGTCATTGGGAGCTCAAGCACACAGAACCTAGTGAAGGGACATTCACAAATGGTGGGAAGGGACTGCCAAACGCAAGAACTTTCCTTACCCCTGGAGCACCTAATTGCTTTGGCTGAGACTTTCTCATGTCTGCATCATAGTTAGCCCTTCGTGCCCATTTTTCTTCCTTCCCCCTTTATCTGATATGCTTCTTGCACACTTGCCTCCAACTGGGTGTCTGCTTCTGAGAAGACCCAACTGACACTGTTGGTAGCAGGAGTGGTACAGGAAAGCAGGAAGTAAGATGTGTTTTGGGGACTGGATCCAATAAGAATTGGGGCTCGGATACAGTGGCACAAAAAAGTTGTCCAATAGCTAATATTAGTGGAATTGCCTGCTTGTTACTAAGTTGCACTGATGACCTCCAAAGGCATAACAAAAGGCATAACAAACATTTGAATGTGCCAGAAAGCCTGCGGTTTGCAGAGTCCCTTATTTCCTATACTGCAGGAGTAGAACAAGATGAAGACTAAACTCAGGCTTTAGTAGAGTTGTCAAGCTACTAAGATGATTGAATATAAATGAAAGGTCTCTTATGCCAAGACCAGGGTTCTGGTTGGGAAAACTTGGGATCCTGACACATCAGATGAGGACATCAGGATTTACGCCTGTCTTCCCCCCGCCCCCATTTTGGCTCTCCTTATTCCATTGAGCCCTCAGAGTTGCAGAGGTTGCTCACTCCTTTGCATTGAGAGACGGCATTCTCCCCTGGTGGGAACACACTGTGATGTCTTTTTTTGCACGGCAATAGGTCTCCTTGGGGTCTGCCCTTACCTCTAGAGCCAAGTTACAGCAAAACCCAGTGTGGGACATGCTGGGCCTAATATGAGAGGAAAGGAAGATAAAAGATTAGCCAGCATTAATTAGTAGGAGTTCCCAGTGGACTGGATTTGATGTTGCTTGGTCAAAATTCTGAAATATAAGACTGGATCAAAGTAAGATTATGAATTTGAAAGCATTCTCTCAAAATACAGGATTTAGTATCTTCACAAAGACCTCAAGTTCCACTGCAAATAATGGCCCATGGTTGAAAAGCCCAAATTACTGTGGGAGATGATGGAGGAAGGGATAAAAATGCTCAGGGAGGTGGATATTCTGGACTATATAAATTCTGCAAAGCCAGAAAACACATCTGAGAAGTATGTTTCATAAAAAAAGCCAGGGATTATGTTGTTAATTATGTTACTGAGTCCAAGTTCATTCTGCTCTCTGCACAGCAGACCAATAAATTGTGAGATTATTTGTTGGGGTAAGGAATAATGACTTTTAATCGGAAAGCCAGCAGACCGAGAAGATGGCAGACTAATGTCTCAAAGACACAACTCCCCTCAGCCAGAATTCAGTCTCCTTTTACAAGAAATGGCAGGGGAAGTGGTTAGTTGCAGACTTCTTGGTGCAGAAATCCTTTGTTCTTGTAGCTGTCCACGCAGGTCAGGTCAGGATTTTCCTGTAAACCTCCAACAACAAATGTTATTCTCTGTTCTGCAACTTTTTATATAAAAATGTAATACTCCTAAAGGTCATATCCTTAAGAATAGGCTATCCTGTATATTTCAGGGTACAGGCAGTATCCTTTTGCAAAAGGTGCAGAGTGAGGTTAGCTAGGTACATGTGACAGAGGTTAAAGGTTAAAGTAAAGAAAAAGGAAGAGATCTAGTATAGAGTCAGATTGTTCTTCTCTATTGCAATTCAGGATAAACTTCCAAAACTATCAGTTCCAATTATATACTCAGGAGAAGAAAAGACTACCTGGTGAGTCCACAGACTCAGTGGATCCATGGCAAGCTTTGGCCAGGATTCAATTTACTGCATGCTCTTCCCATACCCCAGATCTAACAGTGGGACCATAGGTTAGATAAATTCTGCAAAGCCAGAAAACACATCTTAGAATTATGTTTCATAAAAAAGGCCACGGATTATGTTAATTATGTTAGTGAGTCCAAGTTCATTCTGCTCTCTGCACAGCAGACCAATAAATTGTGAGATTATTTGTTGGGGCAAGAAATAATGACTTTTACTCGGAAAGCCAGCCCAGGTTAGAGAGACGGCAGCATCACCAGGAAGTTCAGTCATAGCTGAGGGTCTGAATACACAAGTGTTCAAAACCACAAGCTCTGCTGTAATTGGACCAGAATAGTCAGAACTTATCCAGTAATGAGAAGCTTCCTTATTTTTGCTTGTTTCCAACTCAGGACCAAAGACCAAAAGCCAAATGTGCCCCCTAAATCAATCTCATAAGATGCCCTCCTAGTGAACCTTCCTCTAGCTTCTTCATGCAAACACTTGCAATCGGAATCTGCCTAAAGTCTTCCCTTATTTTTCACCATGAAGCTTTTCCACTACCCCTTATGCTTTTGAGTCTATGCCAAACATGAGTGATGGTGCCTGACTCCCTTGCTGTAGGGATCTCTAAATAACCAGCCTCTGTTTCTTATCATTCTGGTGGTCTTCACCTATTTCCACATGGCTTTCTTCTTTAAGCAAAAGCTGACGGTAGGTGAGGCTGTCACAGAGCTTGGCTCATTGATACTAATGAGGATTGCTGAGCTCCAAAGCTGTAGTGGCCAGGTGGCTACACTTAACTGCCAGAAGCCAGGGGGGTTGCAATTTTTGGGACCACTGCCAGGACAGAGTGGCAGCCAAGGAGTCTTAACCTACAGAGAACTGCAGAGAGATAGTTAACAGAACGTAAATAATATTGTTAAGGGGTAAAACAGAAGAGGATTCAAAAATGGTACTGCTCAATAAATGTTTTTAATCAAAGAAAACAATCGTAAAAGAACAGGAAACTGAGGATGTTCACCCCAATAAAAAAAAGTCATAAACCTTCTCCCAGCTTTCACTCCTGAGCTAGTTTTCAGATCCAGACCCGGTGCCTGAAGAGGTGGCTGCATTCCAGTGGGAAAAATTCTGTATCATCATGACGAGTATACGTGGTAATGATTCCTCCAGCCCTTCTGCAATGAGACCCATGACTATTTATTTGAGCGATTGTACGATGGGGAAAGGGAAATATTAGGACATTTCAGGAACTGTCAGACATGGGATCTACATTGATACTTGGAGACCTGAAGCATCATTATGGTCCCACTGTTAGATCAAGGGTATGGGAATAGGGTGCAGTAAGTTGAATCCTGGCCAAAACCCAACTTGCCATGGATCCACTGAGTCTGTGGACTCACCAGGTAGTCTTTTCCTCAGTTCCTGAATATATAATTGGAACTGACAATTGTGGAAGTTTATTCTTAGCCTGTGGGGTAAGAGCTATGAGAGTGTGGAGGGCCAAAAGAAAGTTTTTGAAACTCCCTACCCACATCCCTAGCACAGATAGTAGATAAAAAGAAATATCATATCACAGGAAAAAGAGTAAAAATTAGTGTCACTCTTAAGGATCTCAAGAACGCTGTGGTGGTGGTCTTCATCATATCACCATTTAATTTACCAGTATGGCCCCTGCAGGAACTGGATGGATCTTGGAGCGTGACCATGGACTACCACAGGCTCAATCAAGTTGGAGCCATGATCGCAGAGACTGTGGCAGAGTGGATCTAGTATGCTAGAGCAGATTAACAACGATCTTGTTACACAATCTGTAGCCATTGGTTTGGGTAAGGAAAAATTAGAAAAGGATTGCATTTACGAGGAGGGCAAACAATATGCATTTATAGGTTTGCACTAGGTCTATGTTAAGTCTTGTGCGTCTGCCATAATATAGTCTGAAAGTATTTAGACTGTTGTGCTGTCTGCAGAAAATATAACAATGTTGACACCATGCAGATCAGGCAGGATGGGCAAGAAAAGTTAGCCTGCTGGATACCTTGGTCCTCAGTCTATAGGGTGGAAGATAAATTCTACAAAGACTTTAGGACCTGCTACTTAGGCAAAATTTTCAGAGATCCAGTAGTCCTAGGGTCGTGCTAAGACATTTCCGTGATATAAAACAACTTGCCTCAACCTTCATCCACATCACAGAGAAGTCGGCACAAGTCCTAGATGATTATATTCTACATGTAGGAACACTGCTCCAGCCCATATATTATGTGACTCCAAAGACTGTCAGTTTTGAGTAAAGCCTGGAACAGGAAAAAGCTCTGCAGCAGGTTCAGACTGCATTTGGGTCATTTGGCTCATTCACTCCAACAGTGACCATGCATCAAGAATTGCT
This sequence comes from Catagonus wagneri, assembly GCA_004024745.2. Classification (NCBI taxonomy): domain Eukaryota; kingdom Metazoa; phylum Chordata; class Mammalia; order Artiodactyla; family Tayassuidae; genus Catagonus; species Catagonus wagneri. Next base: position 3,506,199 of record PVHT020000229.1, on the reverse strand, counting down.
TATCATGATTTGGGTTCTGTGGGCATATCAAGTTTTAAGTTGAGTGGACCCAGCAGCGACCCATTCTAACCTTGGTTATCTTGGTATAACCAAGTTTGAGGACCAGATGGCACGAGTGGCTCTACACCCCCGTCACCCACAGTGTTTGCAGCAGTCCCTAGTCCTCAGCTCAAACATGGCAGGAGGTTGAGATGGAGAAGGAAGTGCTTACAGCCAGTTGAAGGAAGAGGATAAACCTGAGGTTTTTTTTTTTGCTTTTTAGGGCTGCATCCGCTGCATATGGAGGTTCCCAGGCTAGGGGTTTAACCGAAGGTACAGCTCCTGGCCTATGCCACGGCCAGGCCACACCAGATCCTAGCCGCATCTGTGACGTACACCACAGCTCATGGCAACGCTGGATCCTTAACCCACTGAGTGAGGCCAGGGATCAAATCCACAGTCTCATGATTCCTAGTCAGATTTGTTTCTGCTGCACCGTGATGGGTATTCCCTGAGTTGGTTTATGGATGATTTGGCTTGGTATATGGATGCCAGCCAAAAATGGATGGCAGAAGCAATTACAGTCACAGACAGGGGTGGTGTTGAAAGATAGTGTTGAGGAAAAAAAAAAATCTTCCCATGTAGAGCTTTGAGCAGTGTACTTGGTCACCCACTTTTTGAGAAAGAAGAAATGGTCCATTTATCTGGACCATGATAGAGGCCTGGCCAGTTTCATCCAGAGCCGGGGAGGAAAAAAGACATGGAGATCACAGATAAAATCTGGGGTTAAGGTATGTGGATGAACATATGGAAGTTAGCATGAAGTATGATTTTTGTATCATTTATTAATTAGTGCTTACTATAAAGCATATGCCATTCAATGGCATTACAATGATCTAGTGGACAATTCAAGTCAGACAGTTGGCATTAGCCAGGCTTTGTCCTTTTCTACTTCAGAACTACACTCTAAGCATATGAATGAAGGGGCCACAGAGGCAGAGGTAAAGGTTATTCATGGATCTAACAGCATAGATTCCCACTCATTGAAGACAAATACTGCTATTGCCAATTCAGAGTGCCCAACCTGCCAGCAATGGATCTCAAGGTTGAGCTCGTGACAGGACACTGTTCATCATCCACCAGGTACTCGGTGACAAGTTGACTACATTGGGCTCTTTTCATCCTGGAAGTGCCGATAATTTGCTCTAACAGAAATAAATACCTACTGTGAATGAGTTTATGTTTTCTGCCCATAGAATATCAGCCAGCACAACTGTCTGGAGGCTTCTCTGATCCACAGCATTTGTGCAATGAAGAAAATGGGGAGGGGGGCTTATTATCATGGGGTTTGCTGGTGGTATCTCATTTTATACCACTCAGAAGCTGTCAATCTGACAGAATACTGGTATGGCCTGTTGAAGGTGCCGCTAAAGTGCCACCCTGAGCTCAATAGTCTGCAAGTGTGGGGTATCTTGATGAGAAGTGTAAGTGAAGGTTCTCAGTTTGGTATTTCCTAGTAAACTTGATTGTTGATATCCTCAAGGGATGTAACCTCAAAGTCACTACTCTGGAAAATGATTTTCCTTGCAATAAAGTCTAACTCGAAATGATCTGCTTACATGCAGTGATAAGAGAACAACAGAGCCAAGCTCAGTACCTTTATGCTCCGTCAGAGCTTTTCTCTCTGCTGTCTGTTTCCTTACACCCTTCTCCTTTTTTTTTTTTCTCTAGGCAAACCATATTACAATATATGCTGTTCAAATTTACATATGAATGTTACAGATGATGACATTTTTGGAATTCTAGTGTCACTTCGAAGTGCTCAAAACCGTAAATGTTGTATTTGTCAAAGTTAAGGTTCTATACAAATTAGGTGTGTTTGCAAATTATTTTGATTACATACTGGCCTTTTCAATGGCATATCTTTCCTTAGAATCATAGGCATCTTCTAGCCCAGGTCTTCCATACATTCCATTTGGAAGAAGTTCTTCCCATTCTTGCACTCAGTCCTCTTATAATATGCTGCCCTTTAAAGGATAAAACAAATATGTGCAATGCAAATAATATCAAGTGGGACAATGTATTTCATACATATAAATAAATTTGGTGGTGTAATATATGGATCTAAGCCAAGCTTGGTCTGTCTTATTAGGGAGCAGAACCATTTGTTGTGTGATAAGATGTCCCATCTCTAGTATTCATTTGGATGCTAAAATTCTGGGAAATGCATTGTTACTCCTAAAATGATTGCCTTATTTTGGACCCAGCTGCATGTGGGTTGTTACTAATCTCCTATCCAAAGGAAACATTTTTCTTTACGTGTGGTTATTTGACTTGAAATAGATAGAATCAGCATTAGATGGTTTTTTTTAAAGAGAAAGATTATATTCTTAAAGGAAATGTGGACGAGCATGATACTGCAAAGAGATATAAACACTATGTAAGAAACATGATATATTAACTAGTTAAGTTCATTATTTCAACAAAAGTAGATGCTTACCTTTTAAAAAGTATACTTACTTCTTCATAGGTTCTATTGAACAACAATAGTAAATTTTATTATTCAATGCTAAGTATTTTTTATTTGAATTCTTTTTTATTTTTTTGCATATTTTAGAAATATAATTTATTTTTCCATTATACCCAGCTGCACAGTGTGGTGACAGGGTTAGGCATACATATATGGATTCATCACAAGTGGTTAGACATAGTTCCCAGAGCTATACAGTAGGATCTCAAAACTGTGCTATTACTCTGTGAAAGAAGACTGTCAGTGAAACAAAAAAATCCCATAAATATATTTTCACACCCAGAAAGCATACACAAGAAGAGTGAGAACACGGTATTGGATTGGCAGAATAAGACTCTTGTTCACAGAGAACTGTTTCAGAACCACCTATGGAATAAAGAAAGTGGCCTCCTTACAGTTTAATGTCAAACGCCAGTGAAGAACCACAGAGCTATAGCTTAAGAAAAGCCATGACATCTCAATTTCTGAGGAGGCAAGAAGAAGGAAGGAGATAGTCTCACACAATATCAGTGTTGGTAAAAAAGATAAACTTTCCGTGGTGGCTGAGTAATCAATTGTTCTCAGTCTTTGGATGGGGAAATAAAATTTATATTTGGAATTGTTGCCTTTGTAGGATTTTTTTTTTTTTTTTTTTTTGCTTTTTAGGGCTACACCAGTAGCATATGGAAGTTGCCAGTCTAGGGGTTGAGCTGGAGTTACAGCCAAAGCAATGTGGGGTTCGAGACACATCTGTGACCTACCTCACAGTTCATGGCAATGCCAGATCCCCGACCCACTGAGTGAGGCCAGGGATTGTACCTGCATCTTCAAACATACTCGTCATATTTGTTTCCACTGTGCTGCAATGGGATCTCCCTATAGGAGATTTTTTTTTTGACAAAGATGGCAGGATGGCCCAAAGGAAGTATTCTTAGCTCTAGTGAGCACAATTTATTTTCTATATGCTGACTAGGTGAGCACTTGCTATGTGCTTGTTATGCTGCTGGGTGCTGTGGGAGTTTCAAAGATAAATAAAGGGCAAACTAGCTTTTTCTTTGAGTTTTTTTTTTCTTTTTCTACCTTGTGCTAAGCATGTAACAGGAATTCTATGAAATGGGCATTATATTACCACTGTTTTATTTTTCTTTTTAGGGCTATACCCATGGCATACGGAAGTTCCCAGACTAGAGGTCAAACCAGAGCTGCAGCTGCCAGCCTAAGCCACAGCCACAGCAATTCCAGATCCAAGCCACATCCATGTCCTACACCACAGCTTATGGCAATGCTGGATCCTTAACCCACTGAGTGAGGTCAGGGATTGAACCAACATCCTCATGGATTCTAGTCAGGTTTGTAACCCACTGAGTTATACCTGGAACTCCTGTAGTACCACTTTTACACATAGGGAAATGGGGATGTAAGAGATTAAATAATATGCTCCTGTTAATGAACCTGGATTTGGGTCTGCTTGCCTGACACACAGCAAAGTCAATCTACTGACATTGGGTTGTGAGGAAGAAAAGTACAGTGTTTATTGAAGGGTGTCAAGCAAAGAGACTAGGCAGCTAGTGCTCAAAAGACTAGAACTCCCCAGTGGCTTTCAGGGAAGAGTTTTTCAAGGCCAGGTTGCAGGGTGCCTGATCAAATTATGGATATTCTTCTGATTGCTTGGTGGTGAGGTAACAGGGTGATGTTTCAGAAGTCAGCTTCATCAACCTTCTGGTTCCAACTGGCCTGGAGTCCACATGCTTATGATCAGCAGTTTACATCTGATAGGAGTCTGTTTTAGTAAAAACAACTTAGAAATGTGCATCAGATACTGTAATCTATGTCCTTCAGGTCCTGTGTCTGATATGTTGTTAAGATGTTACCAAGTTTCCTGGCCCCATAGCTGTTCTTTGTTACTACATAGTCACATTTTCCTAATTATTAACTTTTCAGCCAGCCTTTTGAGATTCAAAGGAGGCCTGAAACAAAGCCTTTTACTTCCAGAGTTGGGGGCGGGGGGGAGGGGTGACAAGGGATGGGGGCTTGTATACCAGAGAGGGTCTCAAATGGTTCTGTTCAGTTTCACTCCAAGTCACATACCTAGTAGATGATAACCATGATATCCACTCTACAGGGTTGTTGTTGTCTTTAGTACAAAGCAGAAGCTCAAAACAAATCTTCTGGGAGGATTATCAATATGTATTTGGGAGTTATTTTATCTTAACGCTGTTTTCAAACTCATTATTAAATTATCACCTGACTATAACATGTGCAATTTAGTGTTGTTCTAGAATATTTTCTTATGTATTAGGCTATTAAGAACACTATGTAAGCTTCTTTGAGGTCTGAGACCATGATTTATACCAGCAAAGTAAACTTTCCCTTCTTGACCAAATTCCTTCTTGCTCACAGACACTGCTTTGTGAAGATCTAGGTTTCATTCTTGTTGAGTGAGCCATCATTCATTGGTTTCCACTAATGACAGTAAGAATGAAGGAGGAAGAACATGAAAAATCAGAATAATAGATAAGTATGCTTTAAAATAGTGACTTTCAAGGGGTTTCTGTTGTGGCTCGGTGGTAATGAACCCGACTATTATCCATGCAGTTGCGGGGTTGGCCTTGCTCAGTGGATTAAGGATCAGGCATTACCATAAGCTATGGTTAGGTTGAAGATGTGGCTCAGATCCCATGTTGCTCTGGCTGTGGTGTAGGCTGGCAGCTGCAGCTCTGATTCAACTCCTGGCCTGGGAACATCACAGGGTTGTGGGAGTGGCCCTAAAAAGCAAAAAATAAAATAAAACAGTGACATTTCAAATTTTTTTCTGAAATCTACAGTAAGAAATATAATTTTATTTGGAATTTGCATTTGTGTATATATGCTTGCACTCCAGGCAAATTTTTAAAATAATCCATTGAATTTTATTGTATTCATAGTTGTACAACAATCTTCACAACCAAATTTTAGACATTTCCATTTCAACCCCCTAGCCCATTCCACCGCCCCCTCCAACGTGTCTTCTTTGGTATCCATGTTTTCTAATGTCTGTGAGTCAGTTTCTGTTCTGTAAATAATCCCTTGTATCCCCTTTTTTTTAAGATTCCACATATAAGTGATAGCATGTGATTTTGTATCTCACTGTCTAACTTCACTTAGAATGATAATTTCTAGTTCCATCCATGTAGCTGCAAATGCCATAATTTCATTCATTTTTATGACTGAGTAATATTCCATTGTGTATAAGTACCACATCTTCTTTATCCATTGCTCCATTGATGGACATTTAGGTTGTTTCCATGTCTCAGATGTTGCACATAGGGCTGCAATGAACATTGGAGTACACACATCTTTTCAAGTCAATGTTTTCTCTGGATAGATGCCCAGGAGTGGGATTGCTGGATCAAATGATAATTCTATTTTTAGTTTTGTGAGGAACCTCCATACTATTTTTCATAGTGGTGCATCAATTTACATTCTTACCCACAGTGTAAGAGTGTTCCATTTTCCCCGCACCCTCTCCAGCATTTACCATTTGAAGACTTTTGATGACAGCCATTCTGGCCAGTGTAAGGTTGTACCTCATGGTATTTTTGATTTGCCTTTCTCTAATAATCAGTGATGTTGAACATCTTTTCATTCATGTTTTTTGGCCATCTGTATGTCTTCTTTGGAGAATTGTCTGTTTAGATCTTCTGCCCAGTTTCTGATGGGTTGTTTGTTTTTTTGGTGTTGAGCTGCAGGAGGTGTTTATAAAATTTGGCGGTTAATCCTTTATCAGTCTCTTCATTTGCTAATATTTTCTCCCATTCTATGGGTTGTATTTTCATTTTGTTTAGGATTTCCTTTGCTGTGCGGAAACTTTAAAGTTTAATTAGGTCACATTTTTAACTTTTGTTTTTATTGTCATTACTCTAGGAGGTAGATCTGAGAAGATATTGCTGTGGTTTATGTCAGAGAGTGTTGGGCCTATGATCTCCTCTAAGAGTTTTATAGTATCTGTTTTTTTTTTTTTTTTGCTTTTTTTATGGCCGCACCATGGCATATGGAGGTTCCCAGGCTAGGGGTAGAATCAGAGTTACAGCTGCTGATCTACACCACAGCTCATGGCAAGGCCAGGGATTGAACCCGCAACTTCATTGTTCCTAGTCAGATATGTTAACTGCTGCACTATGATGGGAACTCCTATGGTATCTGTTCTTATATTTAGGTCTTTAATCCATTTTTGTGTATGGTATTAGGAAGTGTTCTAATTTCATTCTTTTACATGTAGCTGTCCAGTTTTCCCAGCACCGCTGATTGAAGGGACTTTCTTTTCTCCATTGTATATTCTTTCCTCCTTTGTCATAGATTAGTTGGCCATAGGTGTGTGGGTTTAATTCTGAACTCTCTATCCTGTTCCACTGACCTATATTTCTGCTTTTGTTCCAGTAGTATACGGTATTGATGACTGTAGCTTTGTAGTATAGTCTGAAGTCAGGGAGCCTGACTCCTCCAGCTCCATTTTCTCTCTCAGGATGGCTTTGGGTATTCTGGATCTTATGTGCTTCCAGGCAAACTTTAAAATATTTTGTTCTATTTCTGTGAAAAGTGTCCTTGGTAATTTAACAGGGATTGCATTGAATCTGTAGATTCCCTTGGGCAGTATACTCATTTTGATAATATTGATTCTTCCAGTCCAAGAGCATGGTATGTCTTTCCACCTGTGTGTGTCACGTCTGATTTCTTTCATCAGCATCTTATAGTTTTAAGAGTACAGGTCTTTTGTCTCTTTGGGTGGGTTTATTTCTAGATATTTTGTTCTTTTCGATGTAATGGCAAATGGGATTATTTCCCTAATTTCTCTTCTGATCTTTCATTGTTAGTATATAGAAATGTAGTCAGTTTCTGTGTATTAATTTTGTATCCTGTGACTTTGCCAAATTCATCAATGAGCTCTAACAGTTTTGTTAGCGTCTTCAGGATTTTCTAGGTATAATATCATGTCATCTGCAAATAGTGATGGTCTTACTTCTTCCTTTCCAATTTGAATTCCTTTTATTTCTTTTTCTTCTCTGATTGCCATGGCTAGGACTTCTACAACTCTGTTGAATTAATAGTGGTGAGAGCAGACATCCTTGTCTTGTTCCTGATCTCAGCGGGAATTCTTTCAGCTTTTCGCCATTGAGAATGATGTTAGTTCTGGGTTTGTCATAGATGACCTTTATTATGTTGAGGTAGGTTCCCTCTATCCCCACTTTCTGGAGTGTTTTTATCAGAAATTGGTGTTGGATTTTGTCAAAGACTTTTTCTGCATCTATTGAGAGGATCATATGGTTTTTATTCTTCAATTTGTTAATGTGGTGTATCACATTGATTGATTTGTAGATATTAAAGAATCCTTGCACCTCTGGGATAAATCCCACTTGATCATGATGTACAATCCTTTTAGTGTATTATTGGATTCAGCTGGCTAGTATTTTGTTGAGGATTTTTACATCATGTTCATCAGTGAAATTAGGCTGTAATTTTATTTTTTTGTGGTGTCTGGTTTTGGTATCAGGGTGATTGTGGCCTCATAGAATGAGTTTGGGTGTGTCCTTTCTTCTGCAATTTTTGGAAGGGTTTCAGAAGGATAGGTGATAGCTTTTTAAATTTTTGATAGAATTCACTTGTGAAGCCATCTGGTCCTGGGCTTTTGTTTGTTGGAAGTTTTTAAATCACAGTTTCAATTTCAGACCTTGTGATTGGTCTATTCATATTTTCTATTTCATCTTGGTTTAGTCTTAGAAGATTTCACTTTTCTAAGAATTTGTCCATTTCTTCTAGGTTTTCCATTTTATTGCCATATAGTTGCATATAGTAGTCTCTTATGATCCTTTGTATTTCTGTGATGTCTGTTGTTACTTCTCCTTTTTCATTTCAACTTTATTGATTTGTGTCCTCTCTTTTTTTTTTTTTTTTTTTTTTTTTTTTTTTTTTTTTTTTTTTTTTTTTTTTTTTTTTTTTTTTTTTTTTTTTTTTTTTTTTTTTGGTAAGTCTGGCTAAGGGTTTATCAATTTTGTTGATCTTTTCAAAGAACCAGCTTTTAGTTTCATTGATCTTTTCTATGGGTTTCTTCATTTATGTTTCCTTTATTTCTGCTCTGATTGTTATGATTTCTTTGCTTATGAAAACTCTAGGTCTTGTCTGTTCTCTCTCTAGTTGCTTTAGATGTAAAGTTAGGTTGTTTATGTGAGCTTTTTCTTGTTTCCTGAGGTAGGCTTGTATTGCTATAAACTTTCCTCTTAGAACTGCTTTTGCTACATCCTGTAGGTATTGGATTGTTGGTTTTTTGTGGTTGTCTGCTTCTAGATATTCTTTAATTTCCTCTTTGATTTCTTCAGTGATCCATTGGTTGTTTAGTAGTATGTTGTTTAGTCTCCCTGAGTTTTTTTTTTTCAGTTTTTTTCCTGTTCTTGATTTCCAGTCATATAGCAGTGCTGTTAGAAAAGATGCTTGATATGATTTTAATTTTCTTAGTTACTGAGGCTTCATTTGTGGTCCAGAATGTGATCAATCCAGGAGAATGTTCTGTGTGCATTTGAGAAGAATGTGTATTCTGCTGCTTTTGAATGCAATGTTCTATAAATATCTATTTAGTCCATTTGGTGTAATGAATCATTTAGGGCCTGTGTTTTCTTGTTGATTTCTGTCTGGATGATCTGTCCATTGCAGTAAGTGGGGTGTTAAAGTCTCCCACTATTATTGTGTTATTGTCAATTTCTCCTTTTAAGGGTGTTTTCAGTTGCCTTATATATTGTGGTGATCCTATTTTGGTTACATATGTATTTACAGTTTTTATATCTTCTTCTTGGATTGATCCTTTGATCATTATGTAGTGTCCTTCCTTGTCTCTTATAATATTTAAGGTCTATTTTGTCTGATATGAATATTGCTACTCTAGCTTTCTTTTAATTCCCATTTGCACGGAATATTTTCTTACATCCTCTCACTTTCAATTTGTATGTGTCCGTAGAAGTGAAGTGGGTCTCTCAAACATGGCATATATATGGGTCTTGTTTTTGTATCCATTCAGACAGTCTATATCTTTTGGTTGTGGCATGTAGTCCATTTACTATTAAGGTAATTGTTGATATGTATGTTCTCATTGCCATTTCATTAACTGTTTTGGATTTGTGTTTGTTTGTCATTTTTCTTCCCTTCTTGTTCTCTGCTCTTGTGGTTTGACGGCTATCTTTAGTGCTGTATATGAGTTGCTTTTTCTTATTTGTGTGTGTATCTATTGTAGATTTTTGATTTGCCATTACCCTGAAGTTGTGATATAGGAGTCTATATTTACACAAGATTGTTTTAAGTTGTTGGTCTCTTAATTGCAAGTGCATCTCAATTGTCCTGCATTTGTACTCTCTCTTCTCATGATTTCTGATTTTGGCAGTGTATTTGTGTGTGGATGATTTCCTATCTTTTGTATATGTATTCCTTTACTGGTGGGCCTTGTCATTTGTAATATATATATTTTTTTCTAGTTGTGGCCTTTTCTTTTCCATCTAAAGAAGTTATTTTAGTATTTGTCATAAAGTTGGTTTAGTGGTAGTGAATTATATTAGCTTTTGCTTATCTGTAAAGCTTTTGATTTCTATTTCAAATCTGAATGAGAGACTTAGTGGGTAGAGTAATCTTGATTGCAGTTTTTTCCCTCTCATTGCTTTAAATATATTGTGCCACTCCCTTATGGCCTGCAGAGTTTCAGCTGAAAAATCTGCCAATGACCTTGTTGAGGTTCCCTGGTATGTTGTTTCTTTTCTCTAGCTACTTTCAATATTCTTTTAATTTTGGTCAGTTTGATTAGTATCTATCTTGGGGTATTCCTGCTTGGTTTTATTTTATATGGTACTTGTGCTTTCTGGATTTGAGTGAGTGATTCTTTTCCCATACAAGTGAAGTTTTTGGCTATTATTTCTTCAAATATTTTCTCTGGCCCTATTTCTCTTCTCCTTCTGGCAACCCTATAATAAGTATGTTGATGTGTTTAAGGTTGTCCCAGATTTCTCTTAGATAGTTTCCTTTCCTTTCCTTTCCGTTCCTTTCCTTTCCTTCCTTCCTCCTCCTCTCTCTTTCCTTCCTTCCTTCCTTCATTCATTCTTTCATTTTTTTAGGGCTAGACCTATGGTATATGGAGGTTCTCAGGCTAGAGGTCGAATTGGAGCTGCAGCTTCCAGTCTATGCCACAGGCACAGCAACACAGGATCTGAGCCATGTCTGTGACCTACACCACAGTTCATGGCAATGCCAGATTCCCAACCCACAGAGTGAGTCCAGGGATCAAACCTGCATCCTTATGGATACTAGTCAGTTTCATTTCCACTGCACCACAAGGAGAACTCCTAGACTGTCTTCATTTCTTTTCAATCTTTTCCTCTTTTCTGTTCTGCATCTGTGATTTCCTCCAGTCTGTCTTCCACCTTGTTTATTCATTCTTCTGCCTCCTGTGTTCTGCTGTTGGTTGTTTCTAGTGAATTTTTTTATCTCTTTTATTGTATTTTGCATCTCTGCTTGCTTAATCTTTAAATCTTCTATTTCTTTGTTCAGTGTTTCTTGTAATTTATCAATCTTTGCCTCCAGTTTATTTCTAAGATCTTGAATCATCTTTACTATCATTAGTCTAAAGTTTTTTTTTTCATAGAAGTTGGTAATCTTCAGATCACTTAGTTGTTATTCTGTTTTTTTTCTTATTCCTTTATCTGAGTCATAATTCTCTGTCTTTTCATATTGTAATGATTTCTATTGTGGTCTCCTTTTTTTCAGACAATAGGAGTCTCTCTTGGTTCCTGATGTGAGGGACTGGTGCCTGCCTACTCATAGGTAGAGCTGATTCTTATCCCTCTGGGGTGTGGGGCTTTGTCTCTGGCTGTTCTTAGAGACAGCTGTGTGCCTGGGGGCTTTTAGGCAGACTGTTTGCTGATGGTTTGGGCTGTGTTCCCATCTGGCCTGGGGCTTCTCAGCCCTGATGGGTGTGGCCAGAGTTTTCCAAATAGCACCGCTAGAGGAGTCAATGCTGATGCTTTTTCCTGAGACCTTTGACTCCAATGTCCTTCCCCCACAATCAGCCATAGTCACCACCTGTTTTCCCAGGAGATCCTCCAAGAACTGCAGGCAGGTCTGACCCAAATTCCTATGGAGTTTCTAGTCTACCCTGGGACCCAGTGCACATGAAATCCTGTGCACACCTTTCAAGAGTGGGGCCTGTTTTCCCCACTCCCATGGAGCTCTTGCACATGAGTCCTGCTGGCCCTCAATGCCAAATGCTCTTGGAGCTCCTCCCAGTGCCCGATCTCCAGGCATGGGAAACTGACGTGGGGCTCAGAACTTTCTCTTCTGTGGGTGAGTCTCTGTGATATAAGTTAGTTTCCAGTCTGTGGACTGCCCACCTGGCAGGTATGGGATTGCTTATATCACATATTTCCCCCATCACCCACCGTCTTGATGTGACCTCCTTCTTGCCTTTTGGAGTTAGCTATCTTTTTTAGTGATTTCCAGTCTATTTTATTGAAGGTTGTTTAGCAGGTGGCTGTAATTTTGTTGTTTTTGTGAGAGCAGCTGAGCTCCAGTCCTTCTATTCTGCCATCTTAATCCCATTGCCAGTCAAATGTTTTATGAAGCAATACTTACCTTATGGTTGGCAGACTCTGACTTATTCTGTTCCTTTCCATTCTATCCTATCCTATCCTATCCATTCCATTCCACTGAAAATTCTGAACATAATCCATTAAATTGATTTAATGACTAATGGGGTCATGGCCCACATTTTGAAAAATCATTTCTTTAAGACATTTAAAATGCCAGGCACTCTACCAATTTTAAACCTCCTATAGTATTTAGCATGGTACCAAAATAACACTGGGTCATCTGATGTGGTAGATTGCCTATTTGCTTCAATTCCTTACCTGCTCTGCCCCCAAGTCTGTGTACTTTGCTGTGTTACTTTCTAGTGTATACCTATTTTGATACTGGCCTGGGCCATGTGACTTGTTTTAGCTGATAAGAGTTTAGCAAACACGACAAAATTGGAAGCTTAAAAAGTGCATGTACACTGGAGCTTGTTTGATTTTGCCCCTGTGTCTTGTTTATAACATGCCTAACTATCTGCAGGAGACACAAGGACTGGATCAGAGGTGTGATCAGAGCTGAACTGCTCCAGATGTCCTAGATGAGGCTGTCCTAGATTAATTCACAGCCAGCCAAGACTGATATATGAGTGAGCCCAGCCAAGATAAGCAGAGGCATCTAGCCATCTGGCCAACTACTACAGACATGTGAACAATAAACGTTTACTGTTGAATGCCATTGAGGTTTTTGGGTTTGTTACATATTATTACTGTGGCAACAGATAACATCACCTGGCTCTACCCAGTCATGTACTATTCATGTTTGAGAACATGAGGTACATCTGTGTAACTTTAAGCCTAGCAGAATCAGTTAAAAACTCACTCATCCTCTCTTCCTTCCCCTATGGGTAAAAATACTACTCTCTGATCATCTAATCATAGCAATAGTCCTCAAGATGTCTGGTTTCCTCGGGAAATTGTTCACAACCTCTAAGAGATCCCATTTTGACTTCTGGGAATAGACCATTGATACTGTTAACACTTAAGATTATACAGGCATAATGTTAATATAGAATGGCATACTGTATATAGTGTACACAAATACTTTGGCATGTCACTGTGTAACCGAGCAGGATCCAGTGGGACCTTCCCAGGGCAGGCCCTTCCCCCATATCCTCTGCTTTACTCCTCTCTGAAGTATAATCTGTTATCTTCTTGGAGGTTTAGAGGAACATTTTGACCTCTCTGTGGACAGTTGCAAGTACAAAGGATTTCTGCACCAAGAAGTTTGTAAATACCAGCCATCCCTCTCCCTCATCTTCCCTTTTGGGATGCTTTGCAATTTTGCTTCAAGGAGTCCAGTATATTTTGGGGGCATGATCCACCTATCTCCTTGCATGGCTTTGTAATAAACCTTTCTCTGCTCCAAATTTGTCAAGCATGTGGACTTGCACTGGCAAGTGTTAGGAATTTGTTTTAAGGCATAACAGCATGAGAGTCTACTCTTTCTTCTTGCTCTTTCTGATTTTCCAGCTCTTTGTTTAGGACTTCTAATTACTCTTGTCTTATTTCCTTTATCATTTTATTAACCACCCAGTAGGTACCCAAATTCCCTATTTGTTGTTATGGAATATATATATATATATATATTCCATGTAAAACTTAGACAATTGGGAATCCACAAAGGAGAGAAATCACTCACTGCAGTAGAAAATCTGAAATAGGTGGAAAGAGCCTATTTGTCATGGATATCATCGAAAAAGTTTGACTGTGAAAGAGATGATTATTAAAAAAAAACAGCCTCCACCCCTCACTCTGATATCTGAGAGATCCCTATGCCTAGATCAGAGTGCACTTGTTCACAACATGTTGGAAATGTTTCATTGCTCCCACCATGAAAGTCTTGACATGGTTGCTTTACTTACTACCAACCAGCTAGGGCTTTATCTTTCCTAAGCGAGCCTGGGATCCCAAAAGAGGCCAGGCCTCTTAGAGAGAAAGGTCCTAGCTCCCTAACAGAAACTCCTGGTCACACCATCTTTCAGATGCACCAAGCATAGCCATATTTGCCAGACAGGTCCCAATGACAGAACCAGATTCACTTTAATCTTCACATCTTTCTTGTCTTCTCTGGATATTGAGTTCTTTGGCTTATGAACTCTTGGATTCCAATAATTCCTTCAGCACAGTGGTTTTCAATCTTAGTTGCACTTTGGATCACCTGAGGAGCTCTGTACAGTCTAGGTGCCCAGGCCATATCCAGATTAATCACATCAGAGTCTCTGGGTCTGGGTCTCAGGCATCAGCACTTTTCTGGAGTTCTTGGAATAGTTTCATTTGGTAGCAAAGCAGAAAGTCATTGCTCTAGTCAATTTCTTATATCATGCTCCAAGTTCTCTACTTCTGGTAAGTTGGGATGTATTAGGCTTCTCTCATTTTGGGGTTGAAAAAACTAGGTTATACACATTGTGATGAAAAGAAGCCTGTCCTCTTGAGATACCTTTTTCTTTTATACTTTTTCTGTTTGTGAAAAAAAAGAAATCACCCTGCCATGGCTATTGGTCAAAGAATAAAGCAGTTCTGCTTAAAATGCCAAGTATATGGCCCATACTCAAACCACTCCTTTCCCCGAAGAAAGTATTTCTGTTCCAGTAGGAAACTCTTTTAAGTTTTTTTTTTTTTGCTTTCAATAATCATACATATTTTTATTTTTTTTATTTCTTTTTTATTTATTTATTTATTTATTTATTTTTTTGCATTATAGCTGGTTTACAGATTTCTGTCAGATTTTCCAACTGCACCATGTGGTGACCCGATCACATGTACATATATGGATTTGTCACATGTAATTAGATATAGTTCCCCGTGCATTACAGTTGGAGCTCCTTGCTATTCCATCATTAAAGCAGTAGTTATCCCCACTCCCTCCCACCCCTCCCCCACCCTCCCCCGCCCCCTTGGCAACCACAAGTCTGTTCCCCAAGTTCGTGATTTTCTTTTCTGTTGAGATGTTCATTTGTGTAGTGTTTTATTCTCCAGTTATAAGAGATTTCATATGACATCTGTCTTTCTCCTTCTGACTTGCTTCACTCAGTATGAGGGTCTCTAATTC
>PVHT020000229.1:3431025-3490027 GCA_004024745.2 Catagonus wagneri | reverse complement strand
TTTTTGGTTTCCTTTGCTGTGCAAAAGCTTGTCAGCTTGATTAGGTCCCATTGGTTGATCTTTGCTCTGATTTCTGTTGCTTTGGGAGACTGACCTGAGAGAACATTAGTAAGGTTGATGTCCGAGAGTGTCTTGCCAATGTTTTCTTCCAGGAGTTTAATAGTGTCTTGTCTTATATTTAAGTCTTTCAACCATTTAGCATATTGTACACAGGAAATGTATAATTGCTAAATTCAATTGTAATGTGATGTTTTCCTTTACTCATAGCAAGTATATTATTCTACCACGTGTTTATATTTCCGAAATTCTCAGGTAAGTTTGTAAATTACCGGGAATAAACAGGACCATTCCTTCTTTTCACACTGTCTAGTTTTAAGTACTGACTGCCATGATGTTAAATCTTCTGTGAATTCTTAAACTCTAAGGATATTGCAAGAGGAACGCAATATTATTTTGGCAGGGAATTGTTTATATGTGTGTGGATAGGGGTGATACTTGCTCCTATATATCTCCTTAACATGAAAGAAACTTGGTTTAGTTTGCTTCTTTTTAAAATTCTCCTAGGATCCTGGAGAAATGCTCAAGGGGAAAAAGGATATTATTTCACTCTAAGAGCTCATATTGATGGTAACTTGGAAATGAAAGCAAGTATGCATAGGTACATAGGTCACAGATTTTAAAAGTATGAATTACCTCTGGTTTATTCATCTAAAATGAAAATATTCTTCAATCATCAAAACCATGTTTATGGCTTATTTGGGAAAATCTGTCTTAAAACCAGATACAGATCTTGGAATGAAACCAGGAACCTGGACGGTTTAATTCACTTGGGGTCAGAGGAAAATTGCTGGGAGATTGAAGTTTTCCTTATTAAATCTGCAATATTAAGATTTGGGGAATATAAAAGAAATAACTGAAAATAAGTTCCTAGAAGTAACTGTATATCATCAGCTTTAGATGAAAAAAAAACTAGGAATTGGCCTTATTTGAAAGAATAATTACTCAGCTCTCTAGAGTTTGCCTAAATGACTTCAAGGACCAAATTTATATCTTATGTGCTGTTAAATTCTTTTTTTCCCTCAATCTGTTCAAGATGAGATACTTATTAGATTTCTGCATGTGCATTCATTCAGCATATGTTTATTGAGTGCTTACTATATACTAGATTTACCAGGTCCTGGAAGTACAGTGCTGGAGACAATGGCCCCTGTCTTTGTGGAATTTATAGTTTAGTAAGGAAGATAGCAATTGAATAAATAAGTGACATGTCTAGTGATTTAATTACAGTTGTGTTACGTGCAACAAAGGGAAAGGTAGAGTTGCAATGAAACTCATTTATGTGGGAGTTGACTTTTTTCAGGAGTTAGGGATGATTTTCCTTAGGAAATGACATTTTAGCTGATGTTCGTAGAACTGGTGTTAGCTCACAGGTACTGCAAAAGTACATTTTAATTAAATCATTGAAATTAGACATTCATTTGTAAAAGAAACAATTGTATGTAATCAAGTGTCTAGGAGGCTTATGTGAAATTTAATTTAGGAAATGAGTGCCTCTGTAAATTCATAGAAGCCAAAAGTTAACAGCCAAAGTGGCAGGAATGACTCAAATGGTCAGATCCATTCACTCAACAAATATTTGCGCAGGAGAAACAGACAAAAACCCCTGCCCTCTTGGAGCTTGCACGGTAGTGGAATGGACAGTCACTAAACAAGGTAAATCAGCAACACACAGAGCATGTTAAGTTATTGGTAACTGTAATGGAGAAAAAATAAGGCTGAAAGGGGGTTAGGGAGTGTTGGGGGTTGCAAACTTACTGTACCCTACTTTATACATAATTCCTTGGAAGAAAATAGATTCTGATTCTACTAATAGATCAGCTACTTGGATTGCAGATGGCTGGAGTTGGTACTGCATTTGAACATTCAGTCATTCTTTGGAGCTGTCATCCTGAAGTTGTTGTGTGTTCTTTTTTGCAAGGTGGGTATTATTATCATTCCCACTTTATAAATGTTATTTTTCTCACCACTGTGATTGACAGTCCTCAGAAAGGGAAAATGCTAGTGTAGGTGTTTTTGACTGCAGTAAGTGGAGCGCTTGAGCTATTGGCTGAGAGCCTTTCTATGCAGAATCAAGACAAACACGCTTTTACCATTTATATGTGTGGAAAATGAATCCATCACTTTGATCCACAGTTTCTATATTTTTAAAATAGAGTCCTCCCTCGGTATCCACAAAAGATTCATTCCAGGACTCCCCATGGACACCCAAATCCGCAGATGATTGAGTCTCTAATAAAACAGTAGAGTACAGTTTGACCCTCTGTATCTGCAAATTCTGCGCTTGTGAATTCAACTAACCGCAGATCAATTTTCCTAGATTTTCTTAAGAGTTCCCAGAATTGTTGCTGCTGGGTCAGTTGCCTCCTCGGGTGCTGAACTGGTGTGTACAGAGGGCTGACCGTAAGGGGCTTGGACCAGATCTGTAAAACTCTTTCAAACCTAAAGACTTTCTTCTCTGAGTGTCTCTTGACCTTTTCCAGGGAGATTTTTATTTTCAGGGATGTCTCCCCAAACTTTGAAAGTACCCTGACTACAGTTCTTTTTGTGTGTTGGCTAGTGGCCTTTCTGTCAGACCAAGTAAAGAACATACTGTGCTTGCATTAACATAATCTTAATAATAATAACAAACATTTGTGTGTTCCTAGCTATGTGCCAGGTGCATTTCTCAGCTTTTTACCTCCAATCCTCATGGCAGTTTACAAGGTGAATATTATGATAATTTCCATTTTATAAATGGTAAATTAAAAAAGTTAAGTAATTTGTCAAGGCTACACAGGTAGCAAGAGGCAGAATTAGGAATCAAGTTCAAGCAGTCTATGTCCGTGGCCTCCAAACATTTTTTGAACACACATCCCATTAATAAAATACCTTTGAGGAGTCATCCCAATATATGTTTATTTATTGATTTAAAATTGTGTGTGTCTGAATCATAAAATATCCATGAAATAGAACATAAAAAATGAAAACTAAAGAGAAAATATTTTAACATTAATTTTAAAGTTTTTTAATGGTACAATTTTTTTTTTTTGCTTTCAAAATTTTATTACTTTTGGTCTGAATTACAGCCTACACTTTCTGATTCATCTATTCAAAGATCTGTTTCTAAGTCCTTAGCTGAAAAAGATGCTTCACAAATATGCTTCAGTCCTTATGGAAGAGGTACATTAGCAGCTGCCCTTAATTGTGATGTGTATTTGACAATCATCCACCCTTTATTCAAAGGTTTTTAAAAATTGTTATTGTCTAAATTCTGCAAAAAAAAAAATTCCTGTCATTCCTGATTTAATCAGTTTCTCTTTCATACTCCTTAGAAGAGGGTGCATTTTTACATTTTAACAAACGAGATGAAAACCAGCTAACATATTATTTTGATAATGTTGAAACCGGTTATAATATTTTGTTTCTACTCTTTTTTTGTAAAGATAAGGGAGATTTTAGATTTTTTTTTTGTCTTTTATTTTAGGGCCACCCCTGCGACATATGGAGGTTCCCAGGCCAGGGGTCAAATCAGAGCTGCAGCTGCCAGAGACTCAGCCACAGCAATGCCAGTTCCAAGATGTGCCTGTGATCTACACCACAGCTCACAGCAACACCGGATCCTTAACCCACTGAGCGAGGCCAGGGATCAAACCCAAGTCTTCATGGATGCTAGTCAGATGTGTTTCTGCTGAGCTACACTGGGAAGTCTGGGATAAGGGAGATTGTAGATGGAACATCCTGCCTTAGCCTGGGTTTGCTAGAAAGCAGAACCTGGGATTTCTTTAGAACTGTGTAATCTTAGGGAGAGAGAGGGACAAGAAGAGGGAGAGCCTGTCAGTGATGTACTGTTGAACTGATTGCCGTCTTGTTAGGAGCATGACGGATTTTTGGTTTTGAGACATGGTCTTACCAAAGTCTTACCAAAGACTGCTTCTCAGGACAGCCCCTTCAGGGAGAGGAATGGGCAAAAATGTACTGTCCAGTCCCCATCCTCCCTAGTCCAAAAGTTCACTTTGGATTGCACTTGTGTGAATGCTCAGTAGGGTCCTGTAGCCTTTCATTTCCTCCAAGTCAACAGGAAAAACCTGGGGTGCGAGGCAAGATAGAAGTATCCCAAGACAGGGTGCTATAGGCTTGTGTCTGCTTGAAGGACACCACCATCGATGCACCATACAGAGACTGGACAGCAGGGAGGCAGGGTGGAGAGTATTGAAGTCACTATAAATGTGATTGATAGACACACAGATTGTCTTTGGCAACAGAAATCTGTAACTGCACATTTTCAAATAACTAGTTTAAAAATGATTTTCTTTTTTCCCCATTACTTAATGAATTTTATTGCAATTATAGGTGTACAAAAATCATCACAACTCAATTTTATAGCATTTCCATCCCAAACCCTCAGTGCATCCCTCCACCCCCCAACTTGTCTCATTTGGAAACCATAGGTTTTCCAAAGTCTGTGAGTCAGTATCTGTTCTGCAAAGTTCATCATGTCCTTTTCTAAGTTTCCACATATAAGTGGTAGCAGTTGATATTGGTGTCTCATTGTCTGACTGGTTTCACTTCTCATGATGATTTCTAGGTCCATCCATGTTGCTATAAATGTTGTTATTTCATTCATTTTAATGGCTGAATAATATTCCATTGTGTATATGTACCATATCTTCCTTATCCATTCTTCTGTCAATGGGCATTTAGGTTGTTTCCATGACTTGGCTAATGTATAGAGTGCTGCAATGAACACTGGAGTACATATGTCTTTTTGAGTCATGGTTTCCTCTGGATAGATGCTCAGGAGTGGGATTGCTGGATCAAATGGTAATTCTATTTTGAGTTTTCTGAGGAATCTCCATACTGTTTTCCACAGTGGTTGCACCAATTTGCATTCCCACCAACAGTGTAATAGGGATCCTTTTCCTCCACAGCCTCTCCAGCACTTATTCCTTTTTCTCCACACCCTCTCCGGACTTTTTGATGATGACCATTCTGGCTGGTATAAGGTGGTACCTCACAGTGGTTTTGATTTGCATTTCTCTAATAACGAGTGATGTTGAACATCTTTGCATGTGTTTTTTTTTTTTTTTTTTGCCACCTCTATGTCTTCTTTGGAGAATTGTCTGTTTAGATCTTCTGCCCATTTTTTGATGGGGTTGTTCGTTTTTTTGGTATAAAATGCTTTTCTAAATAATATTTTTAAAAAGGCATTTACCTATTATTCATTGGTAAAACATCACCTATATCTACCCAGGTACAATAAGCTTCAATACACTGCAAGATATTGAAGTGAAGAGAAGGGGAAGGCTCCATTGTGAACTGCTGTTACTGAGTCCAAACTCCTGCTCACTGCACAATAGGCTAATAAATCAGGAGATGAATTTTGGGGGCAAGCAACAATGACTTTATCTAGAAAGCCAGCAGACCAAGAAGAAGGCTGACTAATGTCGTAGAGAACCATCTTGCCAAAGTAAGAATTCAGGCTTCCTTTATACTCAAAGTGGAGTGAGTGTGGTTGATTGTTGCAAGGTTCTTGATATCAGAACCCTTTGCTCCAGCAGCTGTTCACATAGGTCAACTCACAATGTTCCTGTAAACAAGAGGAATGTTATTCTCTGTTCTGCAACTTTTTATCTCCATGTGAATGGAAAAGTGTTATGCCCTTAAAGGTCAGAGCCTGTATATTTCAGGCTATAGACCATGTTATTAACTGGAAGCAAAAGCAATAGAATACAAAGATTAAAGTTAAAAAAAAAAAACTTACCAATATGGAGTCAGACTTATTCTTCCCCATAACACTGCTAAGAAAGTGAACCCCTTTCTTCCCCCAGATACATACATGCTATGTTGAATGCCCAGCAAACAGGCTGACTCATGCACCAGGCTCAACCTGTATACTAAATATTGGCATTTTCTTATCTGTTGATTGAAAAAGAATAGAAAAATATATACCATGGAATACTACTCAGCCATGAAAAAGAATAAAATAATGCCATTTGCAGCAACTTGGATGGAATTAGAGACCCTCATACTGAGTGAAGTAAGTCAGAAGAAGAAAGACAAATACCACATGATATCACTTATATCTGGAATCTAATAGGCTGCACAAATGAACCTTTCTACAGAAAAGAAAATCACTGACTTGGAGAACAGACTTGTGGTTGCCAAGAGGGTGGGTGAGGGAGTGGGATGGGATGGGAGTCTGGGCTTAACAATTGTAGACTATTGCCTTTGGGATGGAAAAGCAAGGAGATCCTGCTGTATAGCACTGGGAACTATGTTTAATCACTTGTGATGAATTCAGATATGTTTGAGTAACTGGGTCATCTTGCTGTGCAGTTGGAAAATTGACAGAAATCTGTAAACCAGTTATAATGGAAAAAATTAAAAAAAGAAAAAGAATAGAAAAAGATGTTCTAATATTTTCTGAAAAAGTTCCAATATTTTATTTCCTCAAAACAGTGCTTTGCCTTGCCCCACATTTTGGAGGTGAATGGTGTGGGTCTTCTAAAATGTAAGGGAAATGAATGCAGTACATCCATAAGCAGGGGTTTGTAACCCAGAGTTTGAGGGTATGGGGCTTTATGGCCATGTCTCGGATCTCAATCCTGCCATTCCACCTGGTGCTTTGTGTAGACTTGGTTGGACTGCTTAATCTCATGTTCCTCATCTGAAAATGGAAATGATAAAACCTATGCAGGTCTGACACATAGTAAGTGCCCTGTGAGAGCAAGCTTCCTTATAACGGTAGCAGTTGACAGGAACAGGGGAAGGAGAACCAGTTGAGCATCAGACTGTGTTAGGATCACTCCCATCCAAGAGCAAGGCTTATGAGGTACCAGGGAAATGAGTATTATGTCACTTCCTACACTTCCAAGATTCCTTCCTAGCAGCAATACTGTTGGGGAGGGCAATGGGCAAGAAATCATGCCTATGAAATTATATGATTTATTATCCAGACTGACTTAGCTTAGGAACTCTGGAATATGGAACTCAGATACTTTTCCTTGTTCTCATTTTTTGAATCACCAAATTCCTTCCAAAGTTCCTTCTTGGATCTTTATTCAAAATGCAGAAAAGTAGAACCTATGTTAATCTAGTTTTAATTACTATATTTTAGATGTCTATAATTTTTAGTTATAATCATCTCACCAGCATGGTGAGGGGAAGGATCCTTCTACCTGAGACAGCCTTTAGCAGAGCAGAGGTTGTTCAACTCTTTGGAGCTTCTCCTACACTTGGACACTGATACTGGCTTCCTTTAATTTCATGGTCACAAGCATGAAACATTTTCTACAGTTCTGCCTGTGACTTCTGCCTAGTTTGTGTCTCCTGCCTAGTTTGTGTCTCTTTGATAAGGTCTCACTGAGTTGTGTACTTCCGAATTTAACTCTTTTTTTTTCTGCTAATCATAGTTAACTTTATCCTCTCATATGCAGGGAATTTTATTCCTGGTTTTTCTTTCTAATTGATAGGGTCCGTGCAACAACAATAATATCCAGAAGGAAGTTTTCTAAATAACAAACAGCTTTCCAACCATAACCACCTCATGTAGTATATCACAATTTAATGTATAAATCCCACTAATGTAAGATGAAATGATATTGAAATACATTTGAGAGTTATGCTTCCTAGTTCCATAGGTCCTTATCCAATCTGGCCTGAAATGCAAGCCCTTTGTGCAGAAGAGCAAGCTAATGCTGTAGAGTGGGGTTTGTATGAAAATGTAAGCAAAGAAGACATAGTTGAGTGTCCCCTGGTTAAGCGTTCTGTATTAGTCGGCTCCCTGCAGGCAATAGCAGCTCCCAAAGCAATGAAGTAAAGGAAAGGTAATAGCAGCACCCCCACCTTTCTGTCTGTGTCCCATTAGGCTCAGACTTTTATCTGATACTGAAAGATGGGGAGACGGTACTTGGAGTAGCCCAGCATCTGTGGAGAATTAGGAAGGACAGCTTTTATAGCAATGCGCTTATGACCAGTGTCTCCAATAATTTTATGGCAGTGACTAATTGTAATTGTGTGTGTGTGTGTGTGAGAGAGAGAGAGGGTAGAGAGGTCTTCAGGAGGATGGAAGAGGCTGGTGCCTACTAACAGGGGAGACAGTCTTAGGGGCACTGCTGAGTACATTTATTTCTGACATTGACTGGATGGAGACTGAAATCCCTCTCCCTGGGAATTGTGTGAACTCTGGTTGAATTTCTTTTCTTAAATTTGTTTTTTCATCTCTGAGAACTACCAAATTTTTCTCCCTGTTAAAGACATAAAACCACCCTTCCATCTATACCAAAACTTCAAAAAGCAGCTGTCACAGGAAGCTTGTGTTAGAATTGTTTGAATTTTATCACTTTTCCCAGAAAGACTCTGTGTAGGTGGTGTAGACCCCCTGATGCCACTGCACGCTATTTTTCTGTAACTTTCATCACTTTTCCCCTCTATTTGCATGTTTTATTATCTTCCTTTGCTACCAGCCTGTAAACTGCTGTTTGCCTGTATGCCACTGAGGCTGGCACTGTGCTGGACAGTAATCTGGCTATCTATAAACTGTACTTTCATGCATTTGTTGGATACCTAGAAATTCTTTCACTTTATTCCTCCAAAAATGCCCTCAGGCATATTTATTTTACTTAATGACTTTTTAATATCATGCATCTGTAAGAATGCACCGAAATATGCCTAGGTCTGTATGTTATATTCTTTACTTCCTGGACTGCTGTTTCAAGAAATAAAACAAGAATGTGTATTGATTTTTATTTCTTCTGGGCTTCAGCCACACACATTTCCATGTAGTTTCAGACATTAACCACTGAGGCAGGCACTGGCATTATAATTTGGGGAATTTTTGATGACAGCTTTGGTCTAGATAGCTCATTCATCTGAGGACACATGTTTCCATCTGCCAGGCTGAGGTGTTTTTTTTTCCAAGCAGCATTCAAATACACTGAGAGTGTGTTTGGGTGTGGGGAGTTTGAGTGTTAGAGTAATACACCAAGCTGATGCCTCAACCACAAAGAGGGCTGAGTAGAGCTCAAAGGCAGATGCGGCAGAAGTAATATACTCTCAGGAGGGGAACAGTGACACTTCTGATGAAGGAAAACAAACTTCACACATGCCTAGCAGCTTTTCCCTTGAGAAACCCATAGCTTTGTAAGCCAAAGACAGAGTTGAAGGTTGAGAGCCAAGTTTGCCAATGTCTGTGGAAACGGACAGGTTATACTCCAGTGAGTAATCTTCTTGAATGTTCCATGGCATTTGAACATTTGTTTTCTCTCTTCTGGCATGGAGCCAGGTGTTTGGCCCAATCTGAGAGCCACTGAGCGCATTTCTCTGAGGAGCTACATTTGGCTACATGTGCACTGGAGGACAACACGGTATAATTGCTGCCTCTTTTCTTCATTTTCCCTGTTAATTAACTATTTCCCCTTTCCTCCATCTGGTGAAGAGAAGGCCACAGGAAACAAAACTATCGTTTCCTTCTTGGTCTTAATTTGTGTTCAGTAGAAGAACATCTGACAAATTAACCAATAATGTGTTAATGAAACCACTTGTTTAGTAGCTGGGGTCATATTTGATGTCATCTAGAGGTTAGAGCTAGAGAGTTTACTCAGCTTTCAAAACGACCCAATTTTAAACTCAGAGGGAAAATATATTTATTAAAGTCCCCATGGGAAATAGGCAGATGAATGATCTATTGTAGACCTTGCTTAAACATTCACTGTTTTGGTTGACTGCAGCATTGGTTGGAGGGCCACCTTAGACTATTTGCATGTGGATATTTTAAGGGCCTTAAGAGTGGGGAGGTCAGCCTGGGAAAATCATTTTATAACATGACGACATCCTGCTGAGGCCACTGCTTTGAGCCTCTGACTTGTTTGCAGGGATCCTCTAAACTTAAGTCCCCACGCAGGTTACAAAAAGTGTCTTGGAAAGTGATTCACATTCTTCAGGTTGAAATTGGATCACAATATAATATAACATAGGTTTTTTTTCTCTCTCTCTTTCTTTTTTTTTATACCCATACCTGTGGCATATGGAAATTCCCAGTTTAGGGGTTGAATTAGAGCTGCAGCTGCAGGCTTACACTTCAGTCATGGCAACACTGGATTTGAGACACTTATGCTGCAGGTTGTGGCAGTGCTGGATCCTTAATCCACTAAGGGAGACCAGAGAATGAATCTGCGTCCTCACAGAGACAACATCAGGTCCCTAAACTGCTGAGCCACAACAGGAACTCCTTTTCTTTCATTCTTTGTCTTTTTTTTTTTTTCCTTTTCTAGGGCCGCACCCGCAGCATATGGAGGTTCCCAGGCTAGGGGTCTAACAGGAGCTGGAGCCGCCGGCCTACGCCACAACCACAGCAACGCGGGATCCGAGCCGCGTCTGCAGCCTACACCACAGCTCACGGCAACGCCGGATCCTTAACCCACTGAGCAAGGCCAGGGATTGAACCGGCAAACCTCATGGTTCCTAGTCGGATTCGTTAACCACTGAACCACAACGGGAACTCCCTTTTCTTTCATTCTTAATTTTTTTTATTGTGGTCATATACACATAACATAAAATTTACCTCCTTGGTTAATTACTCAATATTTTTGTTTTTGATGCTATCAATTTGTTTTTGATGCTATAGTAAGTGGGATTGTTTTGTGATTTCCTTTGAATATTAGCCATTGTTAATGTAAAGAAAGACAAATAGTTTTTGTGTTTTGACTTTATATTCTGCCACTTTGCTGAATTCATTTATTAGTTTCAGTAGTTTTATTTATTTATTTGAATCTTTAGGGTTTTCTACATATAAGATTATATCACCTGTGTACAGAAATAATTTTACTTCTTCCTTTCCAATTCTGATACCTTTTATTTATTTAGTTCCTGCTTAATTCTCTGATTATAATTTCCAGCACAATTTTGAATATATGTGGTAAGAGTAGACATTCTTACCTTGTTCCTAATCTCAGAGGAAAAACTTTCTGTTTTTTACCATCAATTATGGGCTTTTCATATATGTCTTTTAATATGTTGAGATAGTTTCTTCTATGCCTAGTTCGATGAGTATTTTTTTTAATCATGAAAGTGTGTTAAACATGGGCAAATGCATTTTTTTTTTTGCATCAGTTGAGATGATCGTGATTCCTCCCCCTTTCATTCTGTTAATATGATATATTACATTGGTTGATTTTTACAGGTTGAACTGTTCTTGAATTCTGGGAATAAGTCAGTTCCACTTGATCATGGTGTATAATCCTTTTAGTACACTGCTAAGTTTGGTTTTCTAGTACTTTGTTGAGGATTTTCTATTAACATCCTTAAAAGATATTGGTCTATAGTTTTCTTTGTATTGAGAATGATTTTGTGTCCTAACATGTGTTCTGTCTTGGAAAATGTCCCATATGCACTTGAGAAAAATGTGTATGCTGTTGTCGAGTACAGCGGTCTATATATTTCTCTTAGATCTTGGCTTATTGTGTTGCTTAAATCTTCTACTTCCTTAGTTATCTTCTGCTTGGTTGTTCCTTCCATTATTAAGAAATTGAAGAACTATTTCTCCCTTTAATTCTGTCATTTTTTTGCTTCACACATTTTGCTTGTCTGTTATTAGGTGTGTAAATGTTTATAATCATTATATTTTCTTGTATCAAAACTTTTTTTAATTTATAATGTCCTTTATTTCATAACTTTTTTTTTGATTTGAAGTCTATTTTGTATGATATTACCATAGATACCCCTGCTCTATTCTTGCAGTAAATATCTTTTTCAATCCTTTTACTTTCAGTTTATTTCTGTCTTTGGATACAAAGCAAGTCTCTTGTAGACAGCATATAGTTAAATCATGCTGCCAATCTCTGTCTGTTGATTGGAGACTGTAATCCATTTATGTTTAAAATAATTATTGATAAGGAGGACTTACTTTAATCCTTTGTTTTCTAAATCCCTTAGAACTGCACCCCCTCCCCCCCCATTCCTGCATTACTATCCTCTTTTGTGTTTGGCTGATTTTTTTTTTTGGTAGTAAAACGTTATGTGCCATTCTCATTTCATGTATTTTCTATAGCTATTTTCTTTGTGGTTATCATGAAGATTATATTTAACTTCCTATAGTTGTAACACTGTAATTTGAGTTTTTAGCTTCAGTAGCATATAAAAACTCTGATTTTTTTTTTCCTTTCGTCATTTTAGGGCCACACCCATGGCATGTGGAGGTTCCCAGGCTAGGGGTCTAATCGGAGCTGTAGCCACTGGTCTACGCCACAGCCACAGCAACGCAGGATCCAAGCCGCGTCTGCGACCTACACTACAGCTCACGGCAACGCTGGATCCTTAACCCACTGAGCAAGGCCAGGGATTGAACCTGCAACCTCATGGTCCCTAGTCAGATTCGTTAACTGCTGCGCCACGATGGGAACTCCAAAAAAACCTCTGATTCTTTATAGCACCGTCCCCACTCTTTTGGCTGTTGATGCCACAAAATTACATGTTTATATATTGTGTGCCCCTGAACATAAATTAATAACAATTTTAAATACATTAGCCTCTTAAATTACATAGACAACAAAATATGATATTATAAATGAAGTTACAGCACTAGTCTTTAGACTAATAATTAAAACTTAGGAAATTAAAATATGTAGAAAACTAAAGGTGAGCTTACAAACCAGGTTACAATAATATTATATTTTATAATTGCCCCAGTATTTACCTCTATTGAAAATTTTATTTCTTCATATGGCTTTGAGTTACTGTCTAGTATTCTTTAATTCCACCCTGCAAGACTCCCTTGAGCATTTTTTTTTTTTCATGGCAGATATAGTGATAATAAACTTGCTTGGCTTTTGTTTACCTGAGAATGTCTTTATTTCTCCCTTGGTCTTAAGGAGAATTTTGCTGGATATAGGATTCTTAGCTTATAAGTTGTTTTTTCTTTCCTTTTTTTTGGCACTTTGAATACATTGACTGTTGACTTCTTGTCTCCAGAGTTTCTGATGAGATGTCTACTAAAAATCTTATTGAAGATCACTTGTGTGTGATGATTTGCTTCCTTCTTGCTACTTTCAAAATATTCTCTTTGTATTTTGAAAGTTTGCTTATAATGTGACTCAGTATAAATCTTTCTCTTTATTCAACTTGGAATTCATTAAGCTTCTTGTGTGTTTATATTTATGTATCTCATCAAATTTGGTAAGTTTCCAGCCATTATTTATTCAAGTGTTTTCTCTGCCCCTCTCTCTTGCTCTTCTTCTGGGACTCTCACAAGGCATATGCTATTCTGCTTTTTTGTGTCCCACAGGCATCTTAGGCTCTGTTCATTCTTGTCTTTTTTTCCTTTCCCCAGACTCATAATTTCCATTTTCCTATCTCCTTTCTTTTTTTGGCCTGCTTAAATCTGTTTTTGATTCACTCTAGTAACTTTTCATTTCATTTATTGCAGTTTTTAACTCTAGAATTTCTTTTTGATTTATTTTTAAGTTTTCTCTTTATTGAATTTCTGTTTTATTCATCAATTGTTTCCTTGCTGTCTTCTACATTTTCCTTTAGTTCTTTGAACATCTTTGAGTTGTTTAAAAGTCTTTGTCTAGTAAATGTGCCCTCAGGGACAGTTTAATGTTGATTTACTTTTTTCCTTTGAATGTGCCATGCTTTTATTTTTTGTCAAATGCTGGATGTTTGATCCAATAATGTGGTAATTGTGGAAATCAGATTCTCCTCCTTTCCCAAGGATTACTATTTATTATTATTATTATTTTCCTGATTGCTGTAAGCTCTCTTGGTGCCAAGGATCAGCTCAAGATGTAAATCAAGCTCTTCTTAGGTTTTTCTGGGCCTGTATCTTTGCCTGGAAATGGGAAAACTTTCCAATTTTCCCTACATATGCAATTACTTTCAAATGTCCTTGTCTTTAATATCTGTACACTCAAATCAGAATAAGAGAAAAATGCAGTGAGGAGAAAATAAGGATGCTAACCCTTAACTACAATGGAAATCACTTCAATGAGAGGTGGAAGGGCTTAATAACAGGGGGAAGTGCAACAACACTGACCACCCTTCTCCTTGCACTTTTATGATATTTGGAGGAATGTTCCTTTTTCCCCATCCTTGTTCCCACAAGCTGTGTAAAGGTGATTCCAGGAACATGTGCAGGGCTCCTGGATGCTGGAGATCAGCTATTCCTTGGTCATTGAGAAAACCCTGATGTTGAGAGAAGTCAGACTAGACCGAGGGTAGAAATGGCAGAGACCCCGCCTCCCAAAGGCCAGCCTCCTTGCAGGGCTTGGGTGGCTCCCTCCGGCTAGTGGCATCGTCCGTCAGCACTCCATAATGACAATACCCTGACTATGAGAGCCTAAGGTCATACTCCCAGCCTGGGCTGCCTCCTTCAAGTCCTAGGTGGCTACCACCATATTCATGGGTACAGAGAGAGACAGGGTTCCCTTTTCTTTGTAGGCTTTTTGGTGTTGGCCATTCTGACCAGTGTGAGGTGGTAACTCATTGTGATATTGATTTGCGTGTCTCTAATAATTAGTGATGTCGAGTATCTTTTCATGCTCTTCAGGTGCCTGTTGGCCATCTCTATGCCATCTTTGGAGACATGTCTGTTTAGGTCTTCTGCCAATTTTTTTTTTTTTTAATATTGAACTGTATGAGCTGTTTGTGTATTTTGAAAATCAAGCCCTTGTTGGTAGAATCATTTGCAAATATTTAGACTGAGACAGATTCTTGATGCTTTGTACTTCACCATCCTCTCAGAATCCATGACGTAGTTAAAATGATAAAAAAGAGGGTTCTGGTGTCATGATGTTTACATTACTGGCTTTTAAAAATATCAGAACCTATAGCTTCTTTGTGAATCATGAAGAATTTATGGAATGCATGATTCTCAAGACTCAAAATATGTTCATTGTTTTATTACCATGGCAGCACCAGTGTAGAACTTGTTTTCTAAAGGTAATTTTGAGATGCAAAACTTTAACGCTTGTGTATCACCAGCCCTTCCCCTCATGGCTCAAGATCTGATGGCACAGATTGTTGAAGTTTTTACTATTAGCTGGAAGTTATGCTTAAGTGTGATGGGGGCAGAAGAAGAAGCAAAGACCCACTTAGCAACACCAGGGATCGAACCCACAACCTCATGGTTCCTAGTCGGATTTGTTAACCACTGAGCCACGACAGGAACTCCCACACCTCTGTTATTTCTAATGTCTGTTTTGGTACCTGGTGTGAGCAGGTACTAAAACAAAAGGTTGATTTAGTTAAATGTAACATAGAGATTGAGAAATTCATTCTTTCCTAACAGTGGGATTAAGGAAATAGAGAAACACTGTAAAGCACAAAATTTGAAAAGAATTGAACTTTAATACTTACCAAAGTTTTGTTCAGGGACGTATTTTTTTTTCTTTCTAGATTTTATCACCAGCTACAGGCAAGTTATTTGTCCTTATTTATTGTTCTTGTGCTATGTACTTCAGTGTCCTCCTTGGTAAAATCAGTGGATTGGGCAAGGAGACAAAGTCCTTTTTGGTTCTAAAACTCTCAATCTGGAGACATAATTAGCAGTTCAAGCTGAAGAGATGATGTATTATCAAACAGAGGCGTACTGTCAGTTTTTACTGATATATTATCTTATTGAGACATTAAATATTTGATAGTGGAACTCCGGATATTGATTTTTCCCCCAGTTGCAAATGGCCTTTGCTTCTGAAGAATGGTACGCATTGCAGTGTTGTTTATACCGGTAGATTGTGTCCCTGCAAAACGAATGTCAAACAGTGCATCTGGGTATTGTCTTGATAAATTACATGACTCAGTGATCACTGACCCACATTTTGTAATATGATTTTATAAAACCCGTGTGACAACGCTAATGGAGATAGATGCACTGTCGTTCTTATACAGTAGAGGCCAACAGTGTTCTTGGAAAAAGAAAAAGTGAAAATAGGAAATGTAATCACGGATTTGTTATTATAAGATTTCATCTAAAGAAAGACTGCTAGGTGTGTGGATATTCTATGCAGGGAAGTTGTGAGAATTTCAAGCAAATTTACTTCATGCCAACCAGTAATACCACTTTGTCAAAGTAACTGTTTATTTCTTTGCTTCTAGACTTTGCACTGGCATAGCACCAGGTGTGGGATAATAGGCTTGCACTCTGTACATATGCTGGGGTGCATGATACTTTGGCGTCTGCAGTTTTGGTCTGGGATTTCCTTTTTATGACTTCATTTTTGTGGCAGCAGCCTCCATCTGAGGATTCACAGCAGAAAAAACAGACGCTGACCTTATCGGTGAAGATTTTAGCCTCACTCATGAAAGGAAGAGGAGCGTCTCAGACAGTAAATTCACCTGTGTTTACAGAAAAAGCATTAGGAGAGTTTTAAAGATTTCCTTTTCTCTTGAAACGTAGCAGCTTGTATTGTTTTGTCATGTAAACCTCTGAGACAGGAGGAATTTAGGGAGCATCAGGGTACAGGACTTATTCACAAAATCCCTTTCTGAACTGAACATTTGAAGCCCCAGAGTTTTGTGTGACTGTTCCAATTTGGAGTCTGAGTTTTGGATTACCAAAAAAAAAAAAAAATCAATTATGGACTGGCAACTGCCTGCGATTATAGCTACTCTTCTAATCTCATTCCTTTTAATAACAGTAAGAATCTGAAGAGACACTAACTTGCTTTTTTACACTTTTTAAGAACAGAGTTTCTAGTCTCTATCTTCTAATGTTAATATTCTATTATTTTGTATTTTGGTCCTTCGTTTTTAGAATCAAA
Organism: Catagonus wagneri; assembly: GCA_004024745.2. Classification (NCBI taxonomy): domain Eukaryota; kingdom Metazoa; phylum Chordata; class Mammalia; order Artiodactyla; family Tayassuidae; genus Catagonus; species Catagonus wagneri. The sequence continues at coordinate 3,473,234 of PVHT020000229.1, read as the reverse complement.
GCGGTGGCAGAAAGGTAAAGCCAAATAAGAACGCCAGACAATTTAGGTTTATAAAATGACTTTTCTTCTGATTTTTTTTTCTTTTTTGGATGCATTGGGGGCAAGGAAAATGATGAGGTTAGTTTTGGTCAGTTTGAAGTCATAAGCCTATTGTATATGCAAGCAGAGATGTGAGCCTAGAGGTCAGATGTCACCATCTGCAGGCACTGGTTGAAGTTTATGTGGGGATGAGATTACTCAAGGGGAGAGCGTGAGAAATGAGATAAGCAAACTGCTAAGAGGGAAATCTTGGTAAGGATCAATTTTTAAGTGGCTGCTAGAGAGAGACAAGGAAACTTAAAAGAGAAGAGCCAGTCAGTCATGAGGGAAATCTTGAAGGTTAAGGCAGAAGAGAATTTAAAAAAGAAGGGACTGGTCAACAAGGACAAATGCTGGAGCGAGATAAAGTAATAACGGCATGGGGACTTGTCCATTCTATTTGTCAACCAGTGGGATGTTACCCACCGTTGTGAGAGCCGTTTAGTGAAACAGTTGAGCCCGTAACTCAGGCTGCATAGACTGACGAGTAAATAGGGAAAGAACAAATAGAGCAAGTACTATTTTCTTTTTCGAGAAACTAGTTTTTCTTCAATGAAGTTACAGTATTGTGTTGTGGGGAAGAGAAGAGGGGTTGTCTGTTAAGATTTCCAGAAGAAAGAAGCATTTAAGTAGGTCGTAACGGTGGCAAGGAAAGTAATCTCTGTGGAGGGCCAGTTTTGGAATTTTATCAGGACAAACACAATTTTGACAGAACACGATGTTGGGTAGATTAGATGCAGGCTTATTCAGTAAACTTTCTTGGAAGAGCATGGAGTGCAAGGAAGGACCCAAGGAGGAAGGCCAAAGGCTGGAGGTTATGGAGCAAATCTCTTTAAAACCAGTGTGTTCTGGGACGTTTTTCCCCAAGCTCATGACTCAGACCGATCATGAGAAAAACATCAGAGAAACCCAAATTAAGGAACATTCCACAAAGTATCTGACCAGTACTAACTCTTATGGCTATAAAAAAACAAGAGACTAAGAAACCATCATAGACTAGAGGAACCTAAGGAGACGTGACAACTAAATGTACTCTGGGCTCCTGGATGGGATCCTGGAATAGAAAGTGCTGTTAGCAGAAAAGCTGGTGAAACCTGAAGGAAGCCTAGACTTTAATTAATAGGGATGTACAAATGTTGGTTTCTTAGCTGTGATAAGTGTCCATGGTGATGTAAATTGTTAATGTTAGGGGAAAAAGGATAAAGCGTATGCAGTAATTCCCTATACTACCTTTGCAACTTTCCTGTAAATCTAAAATTGCTCCAAAAAAATTATTAAATCTTTCAAAAAAAATAGTGGGTTGAAGATCGTGGTCTGTTTCACCATGGAATTCTAAGGTCATGGGTATGGGAAGATTACCCTCAAAGTCCAAAGGGAAATTCATCAGTAGCCTTGAGCACTGCCAAATTTTCAAAGAAAGAGGACCCTAGAGGCAAGAGGCTACAGAGGTGGCAGAGAAAGATTTTGAAATAGTGGGGGTGGGGTTGTATTAATGGGTGGCCCTGACAAACATATGGAGGATATCAGTGGCTGGGTGGAACTTACACTCTAAAGTGGAGGTCAGAGAGCCACTCTTAAGCTTGTTTCTCAAAAATTTTATGACTCAGTGTCACGTACCCTGTGAGGAGAATGCTACTCACTGTTGATGATGAAGATAGACAAAAATGAACTATTGGATCTGTGTCAAATTTATTTAGCAGGAACTTATTACCAAAGCTTTAATATCCTTGTTTATTTATATTACAACATCTGTGACAATGGAAGTGTCCAAAGTTTTAAGAAAACCTAAAAAGTAAAAAAGAGGTGTTTAGGATCTTTTAAAAAGGATGTCCAATAGAAGGAGGAATCAATTCCCCAAATTGTGAGATAACTACTGAATTAAAGAAGGCAAAAATGAATGTACGATGGCAAAATTGTTATAAGTATTTACTTTGCTTTAGTTCTTTAGTGACATTGAGGTAGGTATGGTTATGATAAAATGTATAACAGAGTATCAGAGTGGGAGGGGTCCAACCTTTCTTCTAATTAAAAATTCCCTTTCAAATATCAACAAACCTGATGAACATCGTCAGTATCTTGGTTTCATTACTGGATATGTTTATCTTTAGTGACCATCTCTAAGAGACAGTGTAAACCTCTTTAGTGACAGGATGATCACAAGCCATAACGCTGCCCATTCCATTTACAGATTCTAAATGTCTAGTCATCCAGTGCCTTACAATCCCCCCCACCCCAATTCTTTTTTCTAAAACTATCTACCTTATATAGAGATTTCACTCAGTGGCCCTAGTTTAATCCTCTGTAATTACTCTTTTAAAAATTTAAGGGCCTCTATGTGTATATATATACATATATATACTCTTTTAAAAAAACATCATGTACCTTCCAGGACTTCAAATACCTTGACATTAGGTATTAGGATCTAGAACTGGACGTAGTTCTCCAAAATGAGTTGGTGGTATTTAGTGGAGTCATTGCCCATCTTGATCCAAACACCATGGTATCATCAAGAGTTTTTTTTCTTTCTTTTTAATTCTAGCAAGGGGGTCACAGGGTTCTCTAATATGATCATTTTTGACCTTAGAATTTATATTTTTATAGGAAGTGCTATCAAGTCAGGCTTGCTCATTTTGTTCTTCTAAAATAGATTACTTTAAAAACATAAGTACGGTTTAAGATTTTACCTTGTGGTTTAGGACCTTCATCCTATCCTGTTGAAAGCTTCCCAAATGTTCATAACGTTAATCTATTTGCCTTCTTCATAGCTTTTCATTGTCTGCAAAAAGATTTTGCCCCAGTTCTCAACACATTTGCTCAATAAAGTAGAATCAAGGAAAGCGTGTAGAAAAAATTCCAACAAAGTTCTTTCTATTTGCTAACAATTTTTTAAAAAAATTTTCTATTATAGCTGGTTTACAGTTTTCTGTCCTTTTTTCAACTGTACAGCGTGGTGACCCGGTTACACATACATATATAGATTGGTCACAAGTGATTAGACATAGTTCCTGGTGTTTGCTAACAATTTTATGCGTTGACATTTTATAGGACAGTTTCCCCAATACAAATCCATGTTCTTCATTATGACCTAGCTCACAGCTCTCCACTGTATCCACAATCTTATGATGAGAGACTGTCCATGTCTTCATGACATCACTGTGCATTTTCTGGCTTAATACCTTTCAAAGTTTCTCCACTACCTTCAGAATAAAGTCCAAATTCTTTACCACGTCTTTAGGGTCTGACTTTTGCCTGTTTCTCCTACCCTTCTCTACACTTTGAATTTTGAATTCTATGTTCTGGTCTTCCTGAACTTCCTGCAGCTCCTTAAGCCATCATGCCCTCTCTCAGCTTGAAGCCTTTCACTCCCTGCTGTCTTCATTCAGCATGTTCCTGGCCCCTGGTGCCCAGTCTTCAGGTGTTTTGGCCTGGCTTTTTTCTCTTTGTCCTGGTCTTGCTGAGATGCCAATCTCTTTGACTATTTTCTCTTATCCGAGACATTCTTTCTTCTCTAACCCATTTTTTTACCCCATGAAGACTGACCTTGTTTTCTTTCTTTTGGTTTTTAGGGCCACACTTGTGGCATATGGACGTTCTTTGGCTAGGTATTGAATCGGAGCTGCAGCTGCCAGCCACAGCCACAGCCACAGCCACAGCAACGCGGTGGGCCACGTCTGTGACCTACACCACAGCTCATGGCAATGCCAGATCCTTAACCCACTGAGCAATGCTAGGGATCGAACACAAATCCTCATGGATATTTGTTGGACTTGTTACAATTGAGCCACAGTGGGGAATTTCCAGACCTTGTTTTCTTTTATCTCTCCCTCTAGACTGAAATTTCCTTGAAGGCAACAGCTATGTTTTGTTGGGCATTTCATCCCAAAGACTTTTTGGTACCCAGCACATAGTGGGAATTCAATGTATTTTCTTTGAATCCCTCATGATTAATGTTTGAATGAATTTTGCCTGTGATCTTCTTTCCATTTACTCTCCTTCTACTACAGTAACCATCTAAAAACAGTTTGCACTGAATTGTTTTCAGCAACCTCATTCTGGCCCCTGGTGACCACCTCTCTTCCTGCTAAGAGCACACAAATTATCTAGTGAAGAATACACTTAAAATGTTTCTGGGTATGAAAGACAAACTCATCTGACTTTGGGTTATGAAATCCCCCCCTTTTGAAATCTGAGGCATTTGCTTAGCTCTGATCTTCTGGCAATTTTCCCATTCCCTCTGATTTTTTTTTTCCAGGACACTAGCAGCTGTGATAACAGCTGCAAATTGTTTTAATTGTCTTAGATGTAATGCATCTGGACTCAAACACATTTGAAAGCTGCTAGACACTCTCTTACACTCTCTCCTACTAAGATTTGTGCTCCATGAATTGCAGCCTGAATGTCATTTTCCTTTACGGAGGAAAATGTAAGCGAATAAGAAACAATTGTTCTGCTTTCTTTCTTTCATCACCTTCATCAGGCAGTTAACTTATCCATTCCTTTGTCTTACTATTAAACTTAAAACATAACAACAGCATTCTTATTTTGCTCTCCTTTAAGCGGAGATCTGGAAGGTTTTAGCAGCCAGGCTGGTGAGGCAGGAGGAATCTAAGTGGATAAACTGGAAACAATGATCCTATATATGTATCCGAGATCTACTTGGTGCCAAACATTTTGATAGATGGAGATCTTGCTACAAATATGTCTTATTCTCTGCTGTTAAGGAGCTCATGGTCAAGTAGAGAGTCGGTTGAAGACCACAGCGTTACATTTCAATTAGCTGTGCGTTGACTTTGGTTAAAAAGGAAAAAAAGAGGTGCTGATAATTATTTTGTATGATTCAGTTTTATATCTACTAATCCATCCATCCACCCATCTAACTTTTAAGTCATGGTTCTCAACCACAGTCGTACGTTAGAATCACCTAGTGATTCTGGACTGGGTAGAAAATAAAATAGGTGGATCTGTAACTATGTGGAAAATTTTATAACCCAGTAAACCAACTCAATCAGGATCTCTGAAGTCTGGAGGCCTAGGGGGCAGTATCTAGTAAAAGCTCTCTTAGTGAGTCCATATTCAGAGAGTGAGCATCTCTGATTCTGCCTTAAGCCCTTACTGTTTGTTTGGATAGGCTTTGCCAGGTCCTGGGGAAGATACATACTATCTTATGTGATATAAATCATTGGCCTGCAAGACCTAATACTTTGCTTTAATAGACAATGCCTTCTTATGGAAAGGAGCAAAGTGAAAGTGCAGGGTAGCGTATTATATGATTAAGAGTCAAAGTGAGAGGTAGAAGCAAAAAAAAAAAAAAGGTACTATGGAAGTTACTGGTCAAAGGAGACAAATACGCTTGAGTTGTGAGCGAAGGGCAAGGAAGCTGGACTTTGGAGAAAGCCTAGGATTAGTTGGGTGGTAGGACAGCGGTGTGTAGTTCTGACAGTGAGACCATAAATAAGCAAAGGCTTGATGTCAGGATTAGTTGGGTGGTAGGACAGTGGTGTGTAGTTCTGACAGTGAGACCATAAATAAGCAAAGGCTTGATGTCAGGAGAGAGCACTGAGTATTCTGGGCATTTTATAGACCAGATTAGCCAAAACTAAGTAGAAGTCTTATATTGATGAGCAGTCAGACCAAGATTATACTAAGTAAGACCAAACATGGAGAAGTTTCTATGCTATTTTGAGGTATTTTTACTTTAAAGTATAGGCAACATTTTTTTTTTAAAGAACATGACCCCAATCTTTAAACATTTCTCAGATTTCTTTTGAACGAGAAAATATTGTATGCCATTGATCAACCTCAGCTTTGCTACTGGGTTAGAATCTGTAATGCAAATTTGGAAAAGGAGATTGGAAGCTGGACCTCATAGCCAATTGGAAGTATTCTCCAGCACTCAGATTCACTGGTGCCAGATTAGTGCCAGCAAATTGTTAACAACCTGGAAAAAAGCCCAGATGTATATAGTGTTTGTCAATTTCCATGATGTAACTACTACCTCTATAACCAATATCAACCTACCAACGGTTTAAAAATCAGTTTGCAGAATTCCTGAAAATTTAGCATTGACTTTTGAGATGGTACAAGCTGGCTTCAGCACTCCCCTGCTTGTGCTTGCTGCATGAATTCTCTCATCATAATAATTTGCTCTGGAAGATCTGGATTTGAAGGATAATATTCAGTTTAATGTAAATGCATGTAAAAAATGGGGGCGGGGGTGATGGTGGAGACAACTCCTAACCATTTCAATGAAGGGAAAGTGAAAGCGCGTTTGAACATCCATGTCTTAGAAAATGCGATTCTAGAAACATCTTCCACGGAGGGACCCAGACAGGCTCAGTGTCTGGGTGGGGCTCTTCTTACCTAAGTTTGGTGGTGTTTCCTGCAGAACTGTTGAGGGTTTAGAAAGCCCCCGGGGAAATGCGAATACGTTGGATAAATCATATTTCCATGCGAGAGTGCTTTGTATGCTCCTGGAGGAATCGGAGGAGGTCGTACTCCCATGATGCTCAGCTTCTGCTGCGCTAGACAGATCCTTTCAGCTTTGGCTTCTGAACCTGCTGTCCTCTTTGTACCCGATTAGCAGCAACCTGCTCTGCTTGTGAAAACTCTTTGCCAGACTCTAACTGCCATCGGACCTGGTCTGATCACATTTACCCCGCCATAGTCCGCTGTCATTCCCACTGCCAGTGGGCTGCGGTCCTTCCTCCCAGCTGCGTGGGAGTGACAGCGCGGGTCCATTCCCAGCATCCAGAGGCCACCTGAGGCCCGTACCCAGCTGATGCGAGCCCTGCAAGAGCAGAGCCACCACAAAGCCCTTCCATCTATCCCCGTTTGTCTATTCTTCCCCACTTCAAGAACAACTGATACATGGGTAGGAAAGCCATTTAGTCAAAAATAAAGACTAAAATGTCTTTTCCTCCCGATAATGTGCCTGGTTCCATCCCTCGGTATTATGCTCCATAATGCGCCGCGTGCAGCCGTTTTGTCATTGCTTTGGGTCATCCTTGCTCACAATTGGTTATTTACTCAGGGGCTTTTGAAATTATTGAGTTGACACATCTGTCAGACGGCAAAGCAGAAATGCTAAAAGGTCACTTGGAGAGAAACCAGCTGCTCCAGACAAACCTTTCTGCCTCCAAATAGCACAATCATTACAGCCTGGCAGATGGGGCCTCTGCTTTCATTTCAGGCTCTCCTCGCCTTCAGGTATTTAGCGCCACTACCTCATTGCCAGGTCAGCCAGGCCTCTTGTAATTACTCACACAATAGGCATCTCTCTTGCTTAAGAAGTGCAGCTCCATTTTCTCTAAAGACGGAACTCTGTTCCTTGTAGATATGAGCCACAGAAGGCTTGCCACACACGTTCCTATTAGCAGATTAGTTTTGACAGGGGTATGTTTCTATTACTTCTGCAGCCTTCATTACACCTGGAAACACAAGGCCTGGTCTGGTTTCACAGTTCGGAGGGCTTCTGAGGGTCTCTGAGTAGATGGCCTCCAGAGGGTCCTTCTACCTAATCCTTCCTCTTCTTCACCCCGCTCACCTCCATGAGCCCCTGAGGAGGTGTTGGGAAGAACAGGGCAAAAGGTGATGTCTGTTTGTGCTGCTCCATGGGGAGGTTTGATTTAGATGATTTTCAGTCATCCTGGCTCACCTGAGGTTCTAGAATCTGAAAGGTGTGTGTGTGTGTGTGTGTGTGTGTATGTGTGTGTGTATGTGTACCCAAGTTTATGGCAGTGAGAGATAATGTAAAGTGAAAATTAAAAATGAAAACAAGCCGATGTTGGAGTTCCCATTGTGGCTCGGTGGAAACGAATCCAAGCTGATCTTGGCGTTCCCACTCTGGCTCAGCAAAAACCAATCTGACTAGGATCCATGAGGTCGTGGGTTTGATCCCTGGCCACGCTCAGGTGGGTTAAGAATCTGGTGTTGCCGTGAGCTGTGGTGTAGGCCGCAGACACAGCTGGGATCTGGCATTGCTGTGGCTGTGGCATAGGTCAGTGGCTACAGCTGGGATTTGACCCCTAGCCTGGGAACCTCCATATGCCGTGGGTGTGGACCTAAAAAGACAAAAAAAAAAAAAGCTGATGTTGAACCTCAACCGTACAGGGAGGAGATTCATTCTTCCATAAAGCAGGTTCTTACAAAACTCCACTTTGGGGGACAATTATTATGTCAGTAGCTGTTAAGAATAGCGTCTTAACTTTTCACAGCAATTAAAAATAGTCTGATAAGTGTAAGGCTGTGTCTCTCAAACTAGGTGGCCATGGGTGTGGTTTTTAGAAACCCTAGTTTAAATATGGCTCCTTTCCTGGAAGCAGTACTATTACCAGCAGTAAGATGAAAGTTTACTCTCTGTCATTAATGATATCTCAGTGGATAACTTCAAAAAGCATCACAATGAGGTACACACACAGGGCTGGGGGTAGAAAGGGTTATGGGTGTGGCCTCAAAATTATAATTGGTTCCAAAATCATCACATAGTGAGTAGATCGCTCGGCCTCAGTCTTCCCTTTCAGCTTGCTGGGGCTTCCCATGTAAATGAATATGAAACTTGGAGACTTCACTTGGGAGATGCTATCAGAAAACCTCCAACAGGCGAGTTCCCGTCGTGGCTCAGCAGAAATGAATCTGACTAGTATTCATGAGGACGCAGGTTCGATCCCTGGCCTCACTCAGGCGGTGAGGATCCTGTGTTGCCGTGAGCTGGGGTGCAGGTCGCAGACGTGGTTCCCTTGTGGCCTAGCGGTCAAGGGTCCGGCATTGTCACTGTTGTGGGACACTTTCCCTCCCTGGCCCAGGAACTTCCCCATGCCATGGGCGCAGCCGAAAACAATAATAAAATATTTTGAAAAAGAGAAAGCTTCCAACTTAAAAACAATAACAAAACCTTCAACAACACAATATCACAATACGACTGAGGCCCTAAGAATTAATTTCTCTTTAGTCCTTACTCTGCTCCCCCTCCCTGATCTGCTACCTTGCCCATTAGTCTTCAGTTTCCACCTTTTCATTCTCTTCATTCTGGGGGTTAAAAAGTGACTCTGCAGTGAGTTGGCTTTGGGGCCTGTGAACTCTGAGAGTAACTACTATTAGAAGCAAAAAAAAGTGGGGGGAGGCTCTCTGCATTGTACGTCCATAGTCCCTATGAGAATTCAAAATGTTTTGTTATACATTACGGCTGAGTCTAGCCGTGACTTGGGAACTTTGTAGGTGAGACCACCTGTGTCAGCATGACCTCCTTGTTCTAGAAAACTCTTCCCCAATAAGAGAAAACTGTAAGCCAATGAATAACTTTTTTGCTTGCTTCAGGGAATTCTCGCAGATGACTTTATCTGGGCAAAGAGTTTGGTTGCATGGGCAAACAGTTCTATCAGGATGACAGATTGCTTATTTAGGCAACAGTTCACTTATCAGATAATAGTTTATTTATTACTACATGCTTCAAGACATTCGTGTTGCTGTATTCACCAGTCCTGAATAACTCTGTCATAAAACCTGTCTAATCTCAATTAATTCTCCACCTTCAAAGACTTCCCCTCAAACCACATCCCCAAATCTTATTAATGCCCTCTTGCGATTGCCTTCTTCGAGACATATTTCCAAGAGGCTGCCAAGATGCGGTTCTCCACTACTGCAGTAAGTCTAATAAACTTGAACTCGCTCAATCAACAGGCTTTCTATTTGGTGGTCTAATTGGGGGTATTGATAGTCAACAAAGTGGACTGTAGTGAAACAAATCACTACAGGAAGAGAAAACCCCCTGAAGAGACCCAGGAGAATTCTGACTTAGCAGTAATTCAGAACATGAGCTTTGGCAGAAGGTTGCGAGATAGGTTTGGAGCTTGTAAGTATTCTACGGGGGTTCCCAGAAGTTCGATAAGGAGGGAAAATGCAAAATAGACTCCCTGGGATTCATGAGACAGGATCAGGAATCATTATAATCTTGATATTTCATAGTAAATGATTTTACTTTGAGATCTCCAGTTATTGAAGGAGGGATACTAGGCAGAAGTCATAACCTGGAGCTTTGGAAGACGGGGAACACCTAAGGCGGAAGGGGTGGGATCTGGAAAGACTCTGCAGGAAGTAGCTAGCATGTAGGGTGGGGCTTAAAAAAATTAGTAAAATTCCCATGAGTGTGTGTGTGTATGTGTGTGTGTGTGTATATGCACGCGCGTGTGGAGTTACGTGGAGGTGGGTGGTAAGCATGTCTGGAAGAGAGCAAGGTAAAGGAGGTGGTATAATGAAACGGTTAAGGGAACAGGCGTATGATTAAGATGGCTGTAAAACTGTGTAGGGGATTGTGGGCAAGGTGCTTGACGTCTCCAAATCTCATCTATAAGGTAAAGATATGATACCTGCTTTATTAGGGTTGTTACAAGGCTAAAATGAGATTTTGCATGTGAAGTGTTGAGAAAATTATGTGGATCCAGTAAAGACTCATTAGACAGTGGCTGTTACCATCATCATCATTTGCTATTGTTATTACAGGCAAACACAGCAGAGAAGACAGTGGAAAGAAAGCTCAGGGCGCATTCTAGGAAAGACTGAAGCTTGCGCTATGCATACAAGAAGAGGAGAAAACAGTCTGGAAAAGTTGAGACTAACTGTAAAAAAGTCTCGAATTTATTTTAAAAAGTATTTTCAGTAGGCAGAGGGGCGCCTCTGTGAAGGATTTTTTGAGCAGAGGATTGACATGACCAAGTCAAGCCGTGCGCTGGTGATTTGAAGGCTGGGGAAGAGGAGAGAAAAGACCAAAGTTACAGAGACCAGTGAGCTGGTGGGTTATAGCAAAGTTAAAAGGGTAGTGTTTCTAAGGCCAGAAATAAAGGCAGAGAGTGTCTGGAAGAGTTCGGGGTTAAAATTTCCTTTGGTCCCTTTATCTCAGGCTACACCAATCAGCACAGAGCTCTAACCCTTAATATAAGACACATCAAGGGAATTTTAGCCACATGTATATAATCAGCTCACAAGGCTAGTTTTGCTGTTTATACTCTGACTATGCCTGCTGAGACCTGGACACAGGGCCTGTAAGATGAATGCAAAGCAAAACTAATGCATCTGACTGCTGTCCAGTTTACATTATATTTACGTTGCCTAAAGTGACTGTGGGACTACGGCCCTTTAAGAAAGCGAGAATGTGTTGCTTAGTTTGGCTTCAGTTCTGCAAATTCTAGCCTTACTCTAACTTTCTATCATGTAGGCAGCTACTTTGGATGCCCTCCCCTTCCTTTTCAAGCTCGTATCAATTTAGGAAGGAAGCACTAACAAATCCACTGAATACAGTATTTTTTGAATCAATTTTTCTATGCTTGATCTATTGGCATTCAAATGTATTTAATCGGTAGGCTTTAATTTGCACTAAACAGAAAAGCCAGGACTCAGAGCAAGCATCAGGTGATACTAAAGTTAGCCTAATTGGTCGATCTGTGTTAATTATCAGGTAACTTGACCAAATAATAAAGCCATTCACAGACAAGGACAAAGTGATTTTAAAAGTCTCTCTTTGGTAAGGCCCCACTTCCCGTGAACAATCTAGCAGCCCTTAGAGCCACTCCTGTTATTTACAGTTGCTCTTGTTAGAGAATCTATTTTTAGACAGAGGATGAGAATTAGGAATTGAGATTTAAGGTCAGGAGACACAAATCAGAGTGAGAGGAAGCCACACAAGGGAGAAGAATTAGCTTCTGATATTCATTAATGAAATGAAAACATAATACATTTTATTCTTAAATAGTTAAGATTTTGAAAAATCTAGGGACAGTCTAGATAAAGTCCAAACAACTTTCAGAATTTATCAACAAAATGCGACTCTCCTTGCAGGATTGGGATCATATGGTGTAAACGGTGTGGTTTCCTGATCATTTTACTTAACATTCTGTGAGCATTTTTCCATGTTATTCCTCAAAACACTTTAACTTTACAGTGAAACTACAAAAATTTTAGATCCTATTTTAACCTTCATATAAGAGAAGGAAGATATGAAAAAGATCAGAGTGGAGAGGGTTCTGCAGGGTCCAGTGAATAAGCAGAAGCCCCTTGTCGGGAAAGAAGTGTGGTGGCTCCTCTCTCCTTTAGTTATGCTGGGATGTTAATATGAAATGATGCTGGGAGGAGAAGGATGAAATCGTATTAACCTCATGGTCTCCTTTGAATTTCTTAATCCACAGAAGAACTAATTCAATGAAAGTTTCTCTGGGGACCGTCCTATGCTGTTGGTAGGAATGTAAGTTTGTGTGGTCACTAAGGAAAACAGTACGGAGGTCCCTGCCAAAAACTATAATAGAGTTGCCATGTGATTCAGAAATCCCACTGTTGGGCATATACCCAGCCAAAACTCTAATTCAAAAAGATAGATTAAAATCATGGACAAGGAATTTGGGATTAATAGATGTGTTGCCTTTGGAGTGGATAAGCAATGGGATCCTGCTGTATAGCATCTAGAACTATGTCCAGTCACTTGTGATGGAGCATGATAATGTGATAAAAAAGAATGTATACATGTATGTGTGACTGGGTCACCTTGCTGTGCAGTAGAAAATTGACAGAACACTGTAAATCAGCTATAATAGAGAAAATAAAAGTCATTATTTAAAAAAAAACAGAAAAAGAAAGATAAATGCACTCCTTTGTTCATAGCAGCACTATTCACAATAGCCAAGACATGGAAACAACCTACAGGCCCATCAAGAGATGAATGTATAAAAAAGATGTGGTGCATATACACAATGGAATATTACTCAGGCATTAAAATGAACAAAATAATGCCATTTGCAGTAAGATGGATGGACCTAGAGATTATCATACTAAGTGAAGTAAGTCAAATAAAAAGACAAATACCATAGATATCGCTTATATGTGGAATCTAAAATATGACACAAATGAACTTACCTATGAAAACAGACTCACAGACATGGAGAACAGACTGTGGTTGCCAAGGGGGAGGGGAATGGGAGTATGGAGTTAGTAGATTCAAACTGCTATATGTAGGTCTGGAGCAGAGCCAGAGAGTCTCAGGCACTTGTCTTCTCAGTGGATGCCTTTCAGCCCTGCAGCAGCCCTGCTGCAGAACTCCAGTATAGCGGTGGGAGGAGAAGGCACTTGAAGTCTGGGAGAATCTGTTTTCTGCCCTGCATTTGAAGGCCATTTCTCATTTCTCGGACTTGGTTTCCTATGGAATTTGACAGAACAAAGAAAGCGTTTTAGGATGGAATTATATGAATTACTTATCTTCCTATGACTAAACATACTGGAAGTGAGTGATGACGATGACAAGAATATCTTAAATGCCAGAGTAATATAGCTATATAAATACTTAGAAATTAATACGAAAAAATTTAAATATTATAGAAGCTAAAAAGGTAAATATTTACAAATAATTTTTTCAGGAGGAATACTGTCTGTCACATGTAAAACTTTAGTGAAATACATAAGATCATGATTGGGCCAGGCTTTAGGGAAAATATATAAATACAGAAAAAATACATATTGAACCTCAATCATATTTGACAACATGGCAGAATAGAAGGACTGGAGCTCAACTTTGCTCCCCAAAACAACAAAACTGCAACCAAATGCTGAGCAACCTTCAACCAAATGGACTGTAAACTTCCAAAAAGATATTCTACTCCAGGAGACAAAGAGGAGACCATATCAAGAGGTAGGAGGGGCGATTACATGATAGAAGCAACCCCATACCTCCCCACAGACTGAAAAGGAACTGTATTACAGAGACTCAGCTACAGGACTGAGAGTTCTGAGCCCATGTCAAATCCCCATGCCTGGAGATCTGGCACAGGGAGAAAGAGCCCCCCCGCAGAGCATCTGGCATTGAAGGCCAGCGGGGCTTGTGTGCAGGAGCTCCACAGGACTGGGGGATAAAGGAGACCCCATTCTTGAAAGGCGCACACAGAGTTTCACATGCACTGGGTCCCAGGGCAAAGCAAAGTCTCCATAGGAATCTGGGTGGAACCTGACTGCAATTCTTGGAGGATCTCCTGGGAAAACAGGGGTGACTGTGGCTTGTTGTAGGGGAAGGGCATTGGAGGTGAAGCTCTCGGGAACATTCATCAGCCTGCATTTCTCTGGCCATTTTTGGGAAAATCTAGTCCCTCCCATCAGCACTGAGAAGCCCCAAGCCAAACAATAATCCAGGTAGAATCACAACCCCACCCATCAGTAAACAGTCTGCCTAAAGACCCTTCAGGCACACAGCCAGTCTCTAATCTCATCCAGAGACAAAGCCCCACCCATCAGAGGGAGAGGAATCAACCCCACCTACCAGTGGGCAAGCACCAGTCCCTCCCATTGGGAAGCCTACAGCAAGCTTGCCCCCTCCCCCCCAAACCAACTTTAGCCACAGGGGAGGCAAACACCAGAACTAAGAGAGGCTACAACTCTATTGTCTGCAAAAAGGTCACCACACCAAAATCCTATAAAAATGAAAACACAGAAAACTATAACTCAGATAAGGGAGAAAGAGAGAAGCCCAGAAAAACAGCTCAGTGATGAGATTATCAGCCTCCCAGAAAGAGACTTTAGACTGTTGATGCTGAAGATGATGCAAGATATTGGAAATAAACTGGAGGCAAAGATTGATAATTTATAGGAAACACTGAGCAAAGAAATACAAGATGTAAATTTAAACAAGAAGAGATGCAAAACACAATAACTGAAATAAAAAATTCATTAGAAGCAGCCAACAGTAGAATACAGGAGGCAGAAGAATGAATCAGTGATGTGGAGGACAGATTAGTGGAAATCACTAATGCAGAAGAGAAAAGAGATAAAAGATTGAAAGGAAATGAGCTGAGTCTCAGAGAACTCTGGGATAATGTTAAACACACCAACATCCGTATTATAGGGGTGCCAGAGGGAGAAGAGAGAGAGAAGAGGACAGAAAAAATATTCGAAGAGATAATAGCCAAAAACTTCCCTAATGTGGGAAAAGAACCACTCAGTCAAATCCATGAAGTGCAACGAGTACCATATAAAATAAACCCAAGGAGGAACACCCCGAGACACGTATTAATCAAAACGACCAAAATTTAAAGACAAAGAGAAAATATTGAAAGCAGCTAGGGAAAAGAAACAAATGACATACAAGGGAACCCTGATAAGGTTATCAGATTTTTCAGCTGAAACTCTGCAGGCCAGAAGGAAGTGGCATGATATACTTAATGTGATGAAAGGAAAAAACTTCCAACCAAGATTACTTTACCCAGCAAGGCTCTCATTCAGATTTGAAGGCGAGATCAACACCTTTACAGAGAATCAAAAACTAAGGGATTTCTGCAACACTAAACCAGCTTTACAACAAATCCTAAAGGAACTTCTCTAGGCAGAAAAGAAAAGGCCACAACCAGAAACAAAAACACCACAAATGACAAGGCTCACCAGTCAAGGCATATATACAGTAAAGATACTAAATCATCCATGCAAATCAGAGATCGTGAGAAGTGAGCACAAATGCAGGACACTGGAGATACACTTTCAATTAAGAAACCAACAATTTAAAACAATCTCATTTTTATATAGACTCCTGTATCAAAACTTCAGGGTAACTGCAAACCAAAAATCTACAATTGATACACAAACAAATAAGAAAAATCAACTCAAATACAACATTAAAGATAGTCATCTTGTGAGAGGAGACAACGAGAGAATAAGGGAAGAAAAAAGAGCAACAAAACCCCAAAACAGTTAATAAAATGGCAGTAAGAACATACATATCAATAATTACCTTAAATGTTAATGGACTGAATGCCCCAACCAAAAGACATAGACTAGTTGAATGGGTACAAAAACAAGACTAATATATATGCTGTCTTCAAGAGAACCACTTCACTTCTAGGGACACATACAAATTGAAAGTGAGAGGATGGAAGAAAATATTCCACGCAAACAAGAATCAGAAGAAAGCCAGAGTAGCAATACTCATATCAGACAAAATAGACTTTAAAATGAAGAACATTTTAAGAGACAAGGAGGGGCACTACATAATGATCAAAGGATCAATCCAAGAAGAAGATATAACCATTTTAAATATCTGTGAACCCAACAAAGGATCACCACAATATATAAGGCAACTGCTAACAATCTTAAAAGGAGAAATCAACAATAACACCATAATAGTGGGGGACTTCAACACCCCACTTACAAAAATGGATAGATCATCCAGACAGAAAATCAATAAGGAAACACAGCACCTGAATGAAGCATTAGATCAGATGGACTTAATAGATATTTATAGGACATTCCATCCAAAAGCAACAGAATACACATTCTTCTCAAGTGCACACAGAACATTCTCTAAGATTGATCACACCCTGGGCTACAAATCAAGCATTGGTAACTTTAAGAAAATTAAAATCATATCAAGCATCTTCTCTGATGACTATGCTATATGACTGAAAATCAACAACAAGAAAAAAACAGCAAAAAATGCAAACACGTGGAGACTAAACAACTTGCTAGTAAACAACCAATGGATCACTGAAGAAATCAAAGAGGAAATTAAAAAATACCTAGAAGCAAATGACAACAAAGATACGACACTGCAAAACCTCTGCGATGCAGCAAAAGCAGTTCTAAGAGGAAAGTTTATAGCAATACAAGCCTACCTCAGGAAACAAGAAAAAGCTCACATAAACAACCTAACTTTACATCTAAAGCAGCTAGAGAGGGAAGAACAGACAAGACCTAAAGTTAGTAGAAAAAAAGAAATCATAAAGATCAGAGCAGAAATCAATGAAATAGAAACAAAGCAAACCATAGAAAAGATCAATGAAACTAAAAGCTGGTCCTTTGAAAAGATCAACAAATTGATAAACCCTTAGCCAGACTTATCAAAAAAAAAAGAAAAAAACAGAGGAGTAAAATGAGAAATGAAAAAGGAGAAGAAACAACAAACAAACAAACATCACAGAAATACAAAGGATCATAAGAGACTACTATATGCAACTCTATGGCAATAAAATGGAAAACCTAGAAGAAATGGACACATTCTTAGAAAAGTACAATCTTCCAAGACTAAACCAAGATGAAATAGAAAATATGAATAGACCAATCACAAGTTCTGAAATTGAAACTGTGATTTAAAAACTTCCAACAAACAAAAGTCCAGGACCAGATGGCTTCACAGGGGAATTCTATCGAACATTTAGAGAAGAGCTAATGCCTATCCTTCTGAAACTCTTCCAAAAAATTGCAGAGGAAGGGACACTCCCAAACTCATTCTATGAGGCCACCATCACCCTGATACCAAAACCAGACAACACAAAAAAAAAGGAAATTACAGGCCAATCTCAATGATGAACATAGGTGCAAAAATCCTCAACAAAATACTAGCCAACCGAATCCAACAATACATTAAAATGATTGTACATCACGATCAAGTGGGATTTATCCCAGGGATGCAAGGATTCTTCAATACCCACAAATCAATCAGTGTGATACACCACATTAACAAACTGAAGAATAAAAACCATATGACCCTCTCCATAGATGCAGAAAAAGCCTTTGACAAAATCCAACACCCATTTCTGATAAAAACCCTTCAGAAAGTGGGCATAGGGGGAACCTACCTCAACATAATCAAGGCCATCTATGACAAACCCAGAGCTCACATCATTCTCAATGGTGAAAAGCTGAAAGAAATCCCACTGAGATCAGGAACAAGACAGGGATGTCCACTCTCGCCACTACTATTCAACATAGTTTTGGAAGTCCTAGCCACAGCAATCAGAGAAGTAAAAGAAATAAAAGGAATCCAAATTGGAAAGGAAGAAGTAAAACTATCACTTTTTGCAGATGACATGATACTATACTTAGAGAATCCTAAAGACTCTATCAGAAAACTGTTAGAGCTCATCAACGAATTTGGCAAAGTTGCAGGATACAAAATTAACACACAGAAATCAACTGCATTTCTATATACTAACAATGAAAGATCAGAAAGAGAAATTAGGAAAGCAATCCCGTTTACCATCACATCAAAAAGAATCAAATACTTAGGAATAAACCTACCTAAAGAGACAAAAGATCTGTACTCTGAAAACTAGAAGACGCTGATGAAAGAAATCAAGGATGACTTAAACAGGTGGAAAGACATACCATGCTCTTGGATTGGAAGAGCCAATATTATCAAAATGACTATATTACCCAAGGCAATCTACAGATTCAGCGTAATCCCTATCAAATTACCAAGGACCTTTTTCACAGAACTAGAACAAAATATTTTAAAGTTTGTTTGGAAACACAAAAACCCAGAATAGCAAAAGACATCCTGAAAAAGAAAAATGGAGCTGGAGGAATCAGGCTCTCTGACTTCAGACTATACTACAAATCTACAGTCATCAAAACTGTATGGTACTGGGCACAAAGACAGAAATATAGATCAGTGGAACAGGATAGAAAGCCCAGAATTAAATCCATGCATCTATAGTCAACTAATCTATGACAAAGGAGGCAATAATATACACTAGACAAAAGACAGCCTCTTCAATAAGTGGTGCTGGGAAAACTGGACAGCTACATGTAAAACAATGAAACTAGAACACTTCCTAAGACCATGCACAAAAATAAACTCAAAGTGGATTAAAGATCTAGATATAAGATCAGATACTATAAACATCTTAGAGGAAAACATAGGCCACACACTCTCTGACATAAATGATAGCAATATCTTCTCAGATCCATGTGTCAGAGTAATGACAATAAAAAGAGAAACAAATGGGACTTAATTAAACTTCAAAGTTTCTGCACAGCAAAGGAAACCCTAAACAAAACCAAAAGACAACCCACAGAATGGGAGAAAATATTTGCAAATGATTCAACTGACAAGGGATCAATCTCGAAAATTTACAAACATCTTCTACAGCTCAATACCAAAAAAAAATAAACAACCCCATCAAAAAATGGGCAGAAGATCTAAACACACAACTCTCCAAAGAAGACATACAGATGGCTGAAAAACACATGAATAGATATTCAACATCACTCCTCATTAGAGAAATGCAAATCAAAACCACTATGAGGTACCACCTTACACCAGCCAGAATGGCCATCATCAGAAAGTCTACAAACAATAAGTGCTGGAGAGGGTGTGGAGAAAAAGGATCCCTATTACACTGCTGGTAGAAATGCAAATTGGTGCAACCACTGTGGAAAACAGTATGGAGATTTCTCAGAAAACTCAAAATAGCATTACCATTTGATCCAGCAATCCCACTCCTGGACATCTATCCAGAAAAAAACATGACTTGAAAAGACATATGTACTCCAGTGTTCATTGCAGCACTCTATGCAATAGCCGGGTCATGGAAACAACCTAAATGCCCATCGACAGAGGAGTGGATAGGGAAGATCTGGTACATATACAAAATGGAATGTTACTCAGCCATTAAAAGGAACGAATTACCAACATTTATAGCAACATGGATGGACCTAGAAATCATCATGTGAAGTGAAACCAGTCAGACAATTAGACACCAGCATCCAATGCTACCGCTTACATGTGGAATCTAAAAAACGGACACAGTGAACTTCTTTGCAGAACAGATAATGACTCACAGTCTTTGGAAAACCTATGGTTTTCAAAATGAGACAAGCTGGGGGATGGGGGGATGCACTGAGTGTTTGGGATGGAAATGCTATAAAACTGAGTTGTGATGATTTTTGTACACCTTTAATTACAATAAAACTCATTAAGTAATGGGGAAAAAAGAAAAAAATCTTATATATTTTATGCATGTATCAAGGAAAACTTATGGGTTAGTACCATTACTTAAAGAAATGCCAGTTAAAATAAGCTAGGAAAATAATTTCATGTCTTTTAAAGTAAACATTTTATCTTTTAAAGAAGATGGTAAGGCCTAGTATTTGTCAGGTTGTAGGGTACATAATACAATTTGACGATGCGGTTTACACAGTGTAAGTATGTTCATATCCTCTGACCCAGTGATTCCAGGCATGAAAATTTATCCTAAGAAAATAATTTAAAAGACAGCAAAGAGGACAGTGGCAGCAACACCCAAGGGTGTATATATGTGTAATAGGTTGTTTTTTTTTTACAGAAACGTTACTTTTTTCAGTTTCCACATTTTCCATAATAAAGATCATACATTGTTTAGACACACACACACACACACACACACACACACACACACACACACAAAGAAAAACAAACTACTGTATGTAGAATGGATAAACAACAAGGTCCTACTGTATGGCACAAGGAACACATTCAACATCCTCTGATGAGCCATAATGGAGAAGAATATGAAAAGAAATATATTCAGTTATACTGTATGACTGAATCATTTTGTTTTGCAGCAGAAATTAACACAACATTGTAAATCAACTATACTTCAATTAAAAAAATCACCCTTTCTGGGAGTTCCCATTGGAGCTCAGCAGTAATGAACCTGACTAGTATCCATGAGGCCTGGGGTTTGATCCCTGGCCTCGTTCACTGGGTTAAGGATCTGGCTTTGCAGTGAGCTGTGGCATAGGCTGCAGTCTTGGCTCAGTCCTGTGTTTCTGAGACTGTGGTGTAGGCTGGCAGCTGTAGCTCCTATTTGACCCCTAGCCTGGGTACTTCCATATGCCACAGGTATGGCCCTTAAAAAAAATAAAGAAAAAGAAAAACACAAAAAAACTGTCTTTTCTAAGTTTGGGTTTTAGGATTGTTAGCACAGGAAAATATAGCCTATGGGTCAGATTTGTCCCTTTGCATGTTTGTGGATAGTCCATGAGCTAAGAATGCATTCATATTTTTCAGTGGTTGTAAAATAGCAAAAGTAAAATAATATTTTGTGACACCTTAACATTTATGAAGTTCAAAGTTCAGCATCCTTAAAGTTGTATTGACCGTTCATTTACATGATGTCTCTGGCTGTTTTCTGTGGCTGCTTTCCTATTACAATGGCAGAGTTGAGTAGTTCAGACAGAGACCGTATGGCCTGAAATGCCTAAAATATTTACTGTTTGTCCTTTACAAAAAGTTTGTCCACCCTTGAAGGTTCTAGAAGGTGAGTTTTTATACTCTTATTCACTCATATATATATGTTCTTTCTAGAATTTTCAAAGGAATTCTAGGGCCTTAATAACGTCTTCCTGACATCACAACCGTGTATGCACTTGTCACTCAGCATATTTGTTTCAAATAATTAATCCTTACCAATAAGAAACTTGCAGCCTGAATTAACTTTTCACAGCAGTGTTAACACTTCAGAGCCTTACTTGTCTCTTGTCAGAGGTACATGTTACCGCACAATTAGAATCATTCATTAGCGAGAGAGAGAAAAAAAAGGTTTTATTAGGTTATTTCACTAAATTGAAAACAATTTAAAATATTCTGTTATCATAAAAATAATAGGATTTTAATGTCTTTGCAAAGCCCTTTGAGAAATCTTGGATGATAATGAGAACTGAAGGCGCAGTGACAAGAACTACATGCCAGTCAGCTCTTTATTCAAACACACATTCACACACTGTGAGATAAAATTACCTGGGTTTGTGTCATACACTCTGTCTCTCCCTCTCCGTATCTCTCTTTGTCTCTCAGATACACACACACACACACACACACACACACACACACACACACACACACACTCTCTCTCTCTCTCTCTCTAAAAGTTAAGTCCAAACTGGCTACTCTGTAGACAGCAGTGATTGCTGCCCATGCAAATCATATGTATTTTCACAATATGAGTCAGTTGAATTGTGACTTACACATCAACTCTTTCCTTTATTTCACGATGTGTTATTTATTAAATGTGGGGAGAGCAACAACTTCATGTTTAGCATGTAATAAATCTTTTTTTATAGTTTCTATACTCAAATTTATTTAGAAATTTGACTTATCTTACAATATTTATCCTTCTAGTGTTTTACACTAGCAGTATACTTTAAAAATTTTTTACAGATATTTTATTATTCCTAATTATATATTCTCAATGTTGCCATCCCAGTTGAACCATCCATACCTCTGGTTCATCTTATATGCTGCTGCTAAAATGATTTTCGTAAAATAGCATGTAATAAATATTAATATAAGTTACCTATTATTGTTATTATTGTTAGCTACTTGGTTAACTTGAGGACGTCTTCAGATAATATTTTGGAGGCCAGCTAATAGAATGCTATTTCTAACTCTTAGTACAGAACTGGAGAAGGTACCAGAGATAGAACTCATATTGTATCTCCAATAATGTTTTCCTCAAAGTGAGGTGCTTTTGTGGTTCATTTAGAACAATAGGGATAGTAGAGAAATAGAACCTGCTTCTATACAGAATCTTGACAGAGTTTAGTTGTAGGATCAGCTTGGACCCCATGGTTGAATATGGCCAATGATAGCTTTAATTAGCAAAAAGAGTACTGGTTAAAAGAAATTTGAGTAATTTTAGACATGTACTCTTAGTTTTGCCATGGTTTTTATTCCCTAGCTGTTAACATTTTATCTGTCATGTCTCTAGAGGCATCTGAATCTGTTTAGAAACAACACTGATGAGAAATCCATTAGAAAGGTGTTGTAAGCTGTGTATTTGTGTGTGTCTGTCTCTGTGTGTATGTGTGTATTGCACAGGTAAATAATTAGTTCCTCTGTTGGTTTCCTGCTTTCAAAATAATACTGTTAAATAAAGCATCTTGGGAGTTCCCGCTGTGGCTCAGTAGGTTATGAACCCAACTAGTATTCATGACGATATGGGTTAGATCCCTGGTCTTGCTCAGTGGGCTAAGGATCCAGCACTGTTGGGAGATGCAGTGCAGGTCACAGATGTAGCTTGGATCTGGTATGGCTGTGGCTGTGGCTGTGGCTGTGGTATACAGCAGCTCCGATTCAACCCCTAGTTTGGGAACTTCCCTATGCTGCGGTGCTTCCCTAAAAAAAAAAAAAAAAAAAAGAAAAAAGAAAAAAGCATCCCAACTAAGAAAGAACTTAAGGCAAATTCTGTAGTACATTTCTTGTGTTTGGGAGTGAAAAAAATTCCCTTCTCTCCTTATTTGGTAATACAGTCTTCTTACTACTTATTCTGCTCAAAAATCAAGGTGAGAGGGTATCAGCTGATAGAGAGAGGACGCCCCTCTGAAAATGTGTGCATCTTCGGGTGACATGCATCTGCTTTTCTGATCTGAGGGTATGATAATGCCCCTTAGAGCAAAGATTTTCTTGTCCAGACCGGTTTGAACATGAGCCAGAGTAAATGGGCAGAATGAAGAGGCTCAGGCATTATGTAGACACGTGTTCACTGTTAGACACGGTACCTTTGCTCTCCAATGGCCCAGAGTAGGTTTGATTTCTTTTCCAATCATTAATTATGGGATATTCTGCAAAAGTGACCTGGTTATCTTGGAGATCCTAATGGTAATGGAAAAGAAATGTTACATAGAGCTGGACATGGTACTAAGGTTGGTAAGAGAATTTTTAAGAGTTTATATAATGTTTTCTATTTTGGGTTTTTTTTAAGAGCTGCACCCATGGTGTATGGAAATTTCCAGGCTAGGGGTCTAAGTGGAGTTGTAGATGAGGGCCTGCACCACAGCCACAGCAAGGTGGGATCCAAGCCTCGTCTGCAACCTACATCATAGCTCACGACAACACCGGATCCCTGATCCACTGAGCGAGGCCAGGGATTGAACCCACAACCTCATGGATACTAGTTGGATTCATTTTTGCTGCACCACAATGGGAACTCCCTACATAATGGTTTTTATAGCCGGAAGCCATATGAGGAAAAGATACTTGGGTGGGGAAAGAAACTATAAAAACGAAATGTGGATCCTGACCACGGTAGGGTAGTTTAGTTCCTGACCCCTCTGTGATAGGATGCTCCTCACCAAGAGTGAGTTAGTGCCATTTTCCTCTACGTGTGGACTTGAACTTTCGATTCTAGCCTTGTTCAGCACCTGTCCGCTTGCCTTCAGGTCTCTGACTTTAGTCCAAGCTTGCTGAATCTTCATCTGCCTGTTCTTTTGCCTGCTTGCCTCACCTTTGCCCAGTCTGGCCTCCTTCCTTTCTGCCCTGTGTTGCAGAGAACCCACTTTAGATCATATACTGTTCAAAGATTTGAGATAGATAAAGAGATCACAGCTCTTTGTTTTTTGGAGGTTTATAGTGAAAGAGAGAGCCACATGTAGGTACTAAAACAGAGACAGATGCAAAGAGCTATGGGAAAATGAAGGAGGACTTAGTCCCTGATATTTTCATAGCAAAGTGTATTCGCAAACAGTATCTTGCTTAATCTCCTCTTTTGCTTGTGATACAGGCAGCGTTTTTCTCTCACTGGAAGGTGTCACCCCCATCCTGCCTCCCTCAGCCTCTCCCTCTTCACCCCGGGATCTCTTCCTCTTTGCCTGCCCCACTCCTCTTCACCATGCCCCCCTCACCCACCCCAGGCCCCCTCTCTGCGATGCAGCATCTAGCTCATGTCCCAGGTCCCAGCCCTGGCCCAGCCTCTCCAGGGACTGGAATTCTGCCCATCTCACTGCATGTGGCAATCTGAGCTTAGAAGTGAAAGAGTAAATAATGCATGGAAGATTAAAGCCCTAAATGCACTAAGCTTGGGGGGGAAAAGTACTAAAAAACTAAAAAAGATTCTCTTCTATATTTGGAACAAAAGAAGAATAAGTAAGCCCTTTCCTGGAGGATTTAATGTTAATGATAGAGGCAAATAGAAATTATTATAGTCCTATTTGACGTCTACATTCCCAAAAAGACATAAAAATCTATCAAGGATTAACATTCCCTGAAAAGACCCTAAAAGATATCTTCGACAAAGCAAAGATGTAGGAAGACAACTATTGCAGAGGAAAGAGGGCAAAAGTGGGATATTTACGAAGTTGTCTGGGTTAAGTGTGGTTGCAGTATGGGGGCCTGATTTGGACTGGGAAAGTTCGTGAAGTCATTGTTTAGGATCGATGGCCAAGTGGATTTTGAAGGATAAACAAATCATGCTTTGAATCTGGTTGGGATTCCTATTGCCTGGAGAGGGAGCTATTAACTCTGATGAGGGTAGTAGAGGTGTTCATCATCTGTAGAAAGAAATTTTCAGAATGTTCTTGAACCAACCAACAATGCAACTTCCTTTTCTTGCAAAACTTCCTGGCAGAATTTTTGTGGAGTATTAAAGTCATATTAATGCAGACAGGTGAGTAGCAAAATCGTATTAATTAAAGGCAGTGTTTCAGATGGTTTTCATTCTCAGTGCAAGCAGGAAAAGTAAAAAAATATTAAGAGTAAACAGAATTCAAGATAAATACGGAGAATGGAAAGAAATTACCTCCGTTTAAAAGGAATTCAATTCTTGACAACGCAGAGGAATTATACATACAAATGTTTTCTTGCAGACATGTAAACTCATAGATGTTTAGATGTTTTCTCATATTTTATGCCAGTAGTCCAAGAGAAATTAAAGAAAATGTGAGGGAGATGGCAGAATGCCAGAAGTGAACGAAAGTTGCCTGGATTTTCAGAAAGACGATATTGCCCCAGTAAGGCTGATTTCAATCCTGCACAAAATTCTAGACTGCACAAAGAAGTGACTGGTTTAGATGGATCACTAGGTATTGTGAATTCCACGGTGAACAAGAAAGGTGGGATCTTTGCCCACAAATCCTGTTGGTTCTCTTGAGAATAAATTCACAATCTGAATGCCCCTGTAAACTCATTTCCGCTCTGTTATTTTGGCTCAAGCCAAGTATCTTGTCCACGTCACAGCCCCAGTTCCCTACCTGTTGTCTCCGCTTTTAACTTTTCCCTAATTCTCCTCATAGATTTCAGAGTGATCCTTTAAAATGCTTTTGGAAAGTCCCAAATCAGGTCTTCTCGCTTAACTGTTTAATGTCTTCCAAAGGTGCCATCTCAGAGCAAAATCCAAAATCCTTACACTGATCTACAAGGCTCTCCAACTGAGTCTACATGATCTGGTTCCTTGCACCCCACTGACCTCATTTCCTGATACTTTCTACCCTGCTGACTTCTTCCAAGCCCTACAGGTGTCTTGGTGCTTCTGTGAGTGACAAGTAACGTCCTGCCTCAGGGCCTTTGCACTTGATAATCTCTGTGCTTGGGACAATTTTCCCTCACTTCCTTTGGGTCTCTGTTTGAATTTCGCTTTATAAATGAGTTGTTTTCTAATAACCCTATTTTAAAAGATACTTTCCCTTCTTAGGAAATAGGATAGTACTTCTTATCCTTCTTGTCTTGAGTGTCAAATTATAAGGGCCTCTGGTAATATTTTACTTTGGCTTTTACTCCAGTCAAGATGAGGAGCCACTGCAGGGTTTTGAGCAGAGGAAGGACGTTAATTTATGCTTTAACAGGAATCCCCAAGGCTGCTGTGATAACAATAAACTGTGAGGGGTGGGAACCATGGTAGAAGGGGGGGTCCATTTAAAGCTATTGCAGTAATCCACACAACAGATGATAGTGGCTCAAATCAGGATGAGAGAAGTGGGAACTGACTGGGTTTTGAATATATTTTAAGGTAATAAAGCCACTGAGATTTTGCGATGGATTCGACGCAGTGTGTGATAGAAAGAGGGTACTGAAAAATAATTTCAAGGATTCTGATCTCAGAAACTCTAAGTATAAAGGTGCTGTGCTCTGAGATGAAGAAGGCAATAGAGGGGGAGAAAATTTGTGGAGGAGAAGATCAAGAATTCAATTTTGGTCCCACCGAGTTTGAGATATCAAATAGACATCCGAATGGTGATATGGCATAGCAGATGGTTACACCAATCTGGAGTTCTTGAGAGAGAAATGGATTTTAGATATAAATTTGAATGTCATTGGCATATAGATAATGTCTTAGCCTTGGTTTTCCAGAGAGCAGGGCCTGATGCTAGAAGGAGGTGTTAGTACAGAGAATAGAGTCTAGGGCCAAGGGGAAGGGAGTGGGGAAGGAGTGAGAACTAAAATGAGGTATGTTATCCATCTGGTTGCCTCTCGACGGGACTGTTTGATCTCATGGATATCTCATAAGACATTGTATAAAGTACATTTTAGGACAGTTTTCTTGGGGGCTGTGTTAGTTGCCTGGAGCTTCTGTAAGAAAACATCATAAATGATGAAAATTTATTTATGTATTTATGTATGTATTTATTTTCTCATAGTTCTGGAGGCTAGAAGTTCAAGATTAGGGGGTCAGCATGGACCGGATTCTGGTGAGAGTTGTCTGGCTGCCTTCTTGCTGTGTCCTTACATGGCAGGGGGAAACCTCTGATGCCTCTTCCTCTTCTTAGAAGGACACTAGTTCTATGGGACTAGAACTCTACACTTCTGACCTTATTTCACCTTAGTTACCTCCTTGTAGACCCTAAATACAGGGTCTCTAAATACAGTCACATTGGATGTTAGAGTGTCAACATATGAGTTTTAGGGGGACACAAATCAGTCCCTAACCCTCTGCCCTACCCCTTGCCCCATTCATGCCTTTTTTGCATGCAGAATACATTTATTCTATCCCAACGGGCCCAACATCTTAACTTATTCCAGCATCAGCTCTGAAGTCCTGAGTCTCATCTAAATGTCATCTAAATCAGATATGGGTGAGACTCAAGGTCTCTCACCCTGAGGAAAAGTCCCACAGCAGAGACAGAAAGTAGAGGAAGGATTTATCCGAAGGCTTCAAATTGTCTTTGTACAAAGTTTTATCTGCAGTCTATAAATGGTTCTCAATTCCCAGACTGTAAGGTTCCTGTATATCCAGTAGAGCCTGCTTGGCATCTTAGAGGGAAGTGCCGGATGTGAAGTGAGAGGTCCCTCAGTGTGGCATGAGGCAATGTTCTGTCAAATTGCACCTGCGTGAAGTTTTTTGGAGCCCAGGTGGAGCTGGTTGGAGGAGCTGGAACAGGGGGCTGTAAGCCAAAGGGATCTGAAACAATGCATGATAGGGCAGGGTTAGTTAGGAGAGAGACTTTTAGCATTGTCTCACACATCTCCTAGCCAACTTAAAATATCTCTGTTTAAAACATTTCTGGCAGAGCTTCTGTGCTTGCCTGCTTGCACCTCTCACAAGTGTCCTATCTTAGTAAATTTATTTCTTGCCTAAAAAAATACATAAAAAATGAAACATTTCTGACATCATTTGTTTATGATGCTGAAATGATATTAATAGGGAAAAAGCATTTTATTCTACTATTAGAAATAAAAATTTGAATTATAGATTGATATCTAAAGAAATGCCTTGACCAAACATCATCACACTGATTGGTAATCAAGCAATTAGGATACAATTATGAACAGCAGATCCTTTCCTTATCTGATGGAAAGAATGGGAAGTTAAGAGACGTGGACACTGGAAAGGGAGAAGAAAGGTCACTAAAGAAGACATAAAGTAGAAAAGAGATGGGATTCAGTTGGAAATGCTGAGTGTCCTGTATTTGCCTGGCACGCTCCTCCATGCTGGTGTGTAGCAGGTTACAAAACAGGCTAAATCTGTCTCTAGGGTCAGGGTTGCAGGAAGAAACAGACATTAAGCAAACAATCAAATGAAAAATATGTCCTAGGATATAAACTAGGATAGAAATGAGTGAGTAATGGAAGGCTATTATTTAAATAACTGAACAGGGAATCTTCTAAAGGTGAGATTTTAGTAGTGATACAAAGCAGTTGAGGGAGGATGTCAGACCAGTCTCCGGACAAAGAGGCATCTACACAGAACCAACAGCTGTGCAAAGGCCCCTGAGTCAGGGGCCTGCTTATCATATTCAAGGGACAATAAGAAGCCCAATTTATTTGGAATGGATGGAGATAGGAATAAAATGGAGGCAATAAATGAGAGGATTGTCTGGTGACATAGTGAAAAAGGACAGGTTTTTTTTTTGTTTGTTTGTTTGTTTTCTTGTAGGCTGGTTAATTTTCTGAGTGTAAGCCCTTGTTTACTTTATTTGGATAAAGACCCATAGAAGGCACAAGGCTTTGTACACTCCCAGTTTAATGGGAAGTACTGTGTGCACCTTTGCTTGTAATATTTCCTGAATGCCTGACTCATGTCTTTCATACTCTGCAGGTGGCAGAAACTTCTACTTCAGCAAGAAAAGAATTAAACGCGCCTACCACCCAGCACCGTGACTGTACTGTATGTATCTGCTCTAATGAATCCACTTTCCTTTGCTCTTCAAGACAAGCTTTGCCCTCTCTCTTGTCGGTTTGGGCTCCAGGTCCCATCCTCTGAATGTCCTTGTGTATAAATAGTTGCCTTCTCACTCTCTGTTCATTGTAAACTTCTCTTTTCTTGGCACTTTGTCTTCATCTTACAGAAAGCTTCGAATCTGGCTCATCTGATGACAAACCCTAGCTCTCATCAATGCCTTTCTTCCAATCCATAGCCCAGACCTGGGGCTGTCTTTACTCATTCTATCTTTTTCTATCACTTTCATTCTTTTTCTCCCTCAAATCTTGCCTCTCAAACCCCACCTCTCCACAAGACCCCTTTCTCTCAGTTTATCAGTGACTTCCCCTTTGCCATAGCGAGCTCGTACTTCTCAGTTTTGTATGTTATGCCACTTCTCTGAAGTTCCTTGGAAGAACTCTTTCCTTTTCTGGCTTCCGTGATGGCATTTGTTCCGTTTTCCTTCATTCCTCATTTCTTTTGTTCTTTTCTACTTGCCAGTGTGTTTATTCTGTAGGGCTGAGCTTCCCAATCTGCATGAAAGAGAGATTGCCTCAGTCTTTGCTGTGGCCAGAGCCCACAGGCTGCTTGCCTGCAATCTCGAGCTGCCTCATCTGTTAACCCCAGTGGGCTGCACACACGTTTATGTGTCCTGACATGAAAAACACCGGAAAGCATTGGCCTCGGATTCCATCTTCAGCCCTCCCTATTTTATATTCTAGATACTCTCAGTGATTTCTTTCACTCAACTCCTCCCTATATGGAGATGAATTCTGAATCTCAATCTCTAGCTACCATTTCTCTGTTGAGTTCTGGATCAATACAATTTAAATAAACACCTCTACCTGAATGACCCTCAGACTTAACATGTTAAATAGTAACCATTTTTTCTCCAGTCCTGTTCTTCTCTGTGAAAGATGTTGCCAACTATCTACAAATGTGG
The DNA here is from genome assembly GCA_004024745.2 of Catagonus wagneri. Classification (NCBI taxonomy): domain Eukaryota; kingdom Metazoa; phylum Chordata; class Mammalia; order Artiodactyla; family Tayassuidae; genus Catagonus; species Catagonus wagneri. Next base: position 3,443,090 of record PVHT020000229.1, on the reverse strand, counting down.
AAGTGATTCTTACTTCTTTGAACTTCATTGCTGTCACATCTAATCAACTGCCAGGTCTTGGTTTGTGTTTTCTCCTACCATGTCTAGTCTTTTCTTGTCCTCATTCTAGTGCCACTTTATTTCAAGCCTTTATAATTCTTTACCTGAAATCCTGTGGTAGGTCCTTCCTTCTTGTGAGAGAGTCATACAACCTTGCTTCAATGAATTCAAACAACATGGTCTAGGATTTGCTCTGGCTGAAGACATGTGAATGGAAGTTACTCAGGGTCGGCCAGACTGCAAAGTTTGAGGGCATAGTCCTCCAGGCTGCTGATTCTGCTTAAAACTTTTGACACCAACTACAGATTTAGAGGGAAGGGTTCACGCGAGACTGCTCTTACTTCTGACACCTAATACAGGTTCAGCGGTTCCCAAAATCACACTCAGTTTTCATATTTGTGGGAAAAACTCACAGAACTCATAGAAAGCTACTGTATTCACAGTTACAATTTATAGGAAACATATATAGATGAAATATCAAGCAAAGGAAGCCGTGCATAGAGCCTAGTCTGGAAAGCTTCCATTGTGCTCGGGATCAATGTGAGACTATGCATAGAGTATTGCCAACTAGGGAAGTTCACCTGACCTTTGAGTTCTGAGCTTTTGCTGAGGCTCCATTACGTAGGCATGGTTTATTGAGTAATTGCTCAGGTGGTCAACTCAAACCACCCACCCTAAGTCACATGGTTGGTTTTCCTGGCATGATCCACCTCCACCTTAAGACTATCAGGTGTTGCTGGCCCTTCCTTAAAGTTCATATAGCCAGCCCTTGCCCCAAATGAAATCATTCCTATGAGGAAAGACATATATTATCTCTTAGAAGCTGAGAGCAAAGGTGAGATCACTCTTTGGGCAAGCTAGATTCTTTACTACGTAGAAATATAGTGGTTCACTTTCCCCTTTTTTTTTTTTTTTTGGCTTTAGGGCCACACTCATGGCATATGGAAGTTCCTAGGCTATGCGTCAAATCGGAACTGTATCTGCTGTCCTACATATACCACAGCCACAGCAACTCAGGAGCCAAGTCAATTCTGCAACCTACACCACAGCTCATGGCAACACTGGATCCCCGACCCACTGAGCAAGGCCAGGGGTCGAACCAGCATCCTCATGGATACTAGTCAGACTCGTTTCTGCTGCTCCACAATGAGAACTCCCATAGTGGCTCCCTTTTGAGCATCAGCTTTCGATACCAGGATCGGAACTGATAAATCTCTCTCCCTTCTGCAATCTGACTGGCAATGTCCCAGGTGGATAAACTTGGTTCTGGAGTTGAGAAGAGGTGGAGCTGAGTTGCAGCTGACCCAACATGGCCATGTAACATGACCAAGAAATAATCCTCGGTGTTTGTAAGCCCCTGAGATTTGGGGCTTCTTTGTTTCTCCAGTATAACATCTGGGATGGGATCAGCTTATAGATGACATCTGCTTCTCCTTTTTGTATCTGTTGGACCTGCTGGAGCCCAGGCATCAATGAAGCCTGTGTTTCCACCCCCCCCCAGTGGTAACAGACCAAGAAGTCCATATGTCCACCAGGCCCCAGCAGTTCTCTGCCTGCTTGGATCCACCTTCTCCCTTGGCCACAGGCTGCTTAAGCCAGGGGTAGTTAGGACCTGATTTTCAGGGAGGGAGGACAGAAGCCTTGCGATCCTCTCCAATCCAGCTTTCAAAACAATAAATCAGGGATTCTGATTCCTCTTTGGCTGTGCCTATCTGCTCTCAAAGGGTTAAGAACTCAGAATGGGAGAAAAGATGATTGCTCATTAACTACAAACGCCAGTCCTGGCCATCAGTGAAGGCTAAAACTCTTGACTTTTGTATTTTCTGGTGGGCAAGACTGGGGCAGGTAGGAACTGATAGTTCAAATAGATCTCATTGTTAATCCATTTTGAATATGAAAGACTATTCCAAGGGCATGAAATGGACAATAATATGTTTGCTGTTAAAGCCTATAAGAAGGAGCCATTGGGGTGGTCCAGGAAAGAATAAACATTTTGGTTTAAATCCATTTGGGTCATCTTCTAGGATGGACTCAGTTAATGGATGAAGCAGCTGGCATTTTCAGTGAGTCTGAGGCTGTCATGTGCACAGGCAAGAAAGCCAGACAGTGGCTTATAGGCTGGCCTCAGCATAACATGTCAAGAGGGCAGGAGAGCCTCTGAGAGGCAGCTGGAGTGGTGGGTGGTTCTGAAGAGGAAGCCAAGAGTCTATATTTGATCTAGGAGGTAAAAGGACAAAGTGGTTGAAGCGGTTCACAGAAGAATTAATTTCCAGGGAAACAGGATACTTAGCAAATTGTCTCTTTTCCTGAATTGACAGATATGATAGGAACTGTAGTAATACATCTCAAAGGATGAACAGTTTATTCCCAGGGGTACTTTATTTACTGAAAAGTAAATCGCACTGAGAACCCGGCTGGAAATATCTTTTCATTTAATATATGCTCTCCGCCTGCCTTGCCTTTAATAGAAAACAAGCCAAGAATGTTCTCAAGTAAAACTAAAGAACATACGGCCACCAGTGAGTCCCAGAGGAACATTTATAACAATAATTGCAGACGGAGGATCATTCTTTCAGGGATCTCGGTTCCCAGGCCTCCTCGCTGATGCAGAACAGAACAGTACTGGGCAGCACTGGCGTGGATGCTTCCTATAAAGTCAGAGCTAGTCATCTGGGACTCAAGGGGAGAGGAAATGTGGACAGAAAGAAAATATCCAAAGAGATGCATTTTTTTTTATGTTGAACAATTTATTGACTCGAAAGTTGCTACATTTTTTTCTTCTCCACTTTTTCTTCTTTCCTGCCTTCTTTGGTGCCAAACCCTCTCTTGCTTCTGTCTCCACGACACTAAGAGCCCTGGGCAGAGACCACAACACAACTGCCTCTAGGAACACATGATGCTGTTCTATAAAATCAACAGAAGAATGGCAGCTCCAAAGGCAGGACAGCCCGAGTGAAATAACCACATATACAGAGGGGCTGTCTTCCCTTCGTGTGATGGCCTTCATTGACACTAGGCTTGGTGCAGAATATAGGCTTTCCTTCCTTTTCTGCTCAGGCACAGAGAAAGCAGTTCCTGAGATGCTTGTGGCGGGTTTGAAGCCATCAAAGGGTCACCTTTCCAGGTCTCAGAATCTGAAAGATACTTTTCTTGCTATGAAAATGATGTCTTGGTTGCCTCTTGAAACATACGTCTTTGATTAAATAAGCTAAGCTGTGGGGCCATGGTGTTATCTGACGGGAGTCAATGCACGTGCAATGATGTGGTCAGAATACTTCCTTCTCCCCTTTCGCATCATTTCTGTGAGAATGGCAGCCCTGGGGAAGTGGAGCATAGGGTGTGTGTGTGTGTGGGGGGGGGCTTATGGACAAACCAAGGTCTGGAATATGGATGGACTCCTGTCCGGAAGATGGTAGAAGGTTCTGGTCAAGTGCAGGGCTGCGTGAGGACACTGACTGTATACATGTGCAAGTTGGGAAAACACAGAAAGAGGATGGAGAGTGAGAAATTAAAAAGCACAGTTTATGAGATAAATATTTTCTACTTCACGATTTTCAACTTCTCAGCTGATGGTACCACTTATTTCTTGACTGGACCATCTTCACTTATGAGCTTTTTCTCCAGTGGCTCCTCTAGGAGGAATATATGTATTTTAAGCCAGTACACCTTATTTTTTAAAACAGGTTTATATTTTCAGAAGAATTGAGCATACAGTTCAGAGATCTGTGCTTACTCTCACAGAGTTCCCCCATTATTAACTTGTGTTTATGGGGTACATTTGTTAGAATCAGTAAACTGGTATCAATCCATAATTAACTAACGTCCACAATTACATTGTTTCACTCTTTGTTTTGTACAGTTCTATGGATTTTGGCAAGTGTATAATATCATGTATCCACCATTACAATATCATATAAAATAATTTCATGGCCTGAAAAATCCCTGTGCTTCACGTCTTCTTACCCTCCACCAATATTCATGTTTTTTGCTGAAAACGGTGACTAATGTGATAGCCAATTAAATATACGTGCATATGACATTTGAATATGAAAGTATATTTGTGTGTATATACATAAACTTGTATTTCAGTGATGCAGTTTTCTTCTAGCTGCTTTTAAAATATCTCTAATAAAATGGGAAGCTGCGTATGTTCATCTGCCTTGAGTCCGAGGTGTTTTCTTTGCTGGGACAATATTATCATCTCTCATTAGAAGATAGATGGGTTTATGGAAGGTCACACTTATCACCCTGACACTCTCATCATGAGCCTAAAGCTGTCCTTGTAAAGGCCGGATGCCATGGAAACCAGTATTATACATGAAGATCCAGCACTGCTGAACTCCTCTTAATAAATCAGGCATAATTGGCATATATGCATTACAAAGAAGTAAAAGTTGTTCGTGTGGAATGATTTTATATCGTGCAATATTAAGTCGTTAAGTCTGCTTTTCCTGATGTTCCTTCAATGTTGGTATTTCTGTTTAGCCTGAAAAAAAAAAAACGCTTTCATCATCTAACCAAGTATTTAAGAGTAGGTATTTATAATAATCTATTGCAAAACAGCTCAATGCATTTTTATTTATTTTTTGCTTTTAACAGTTAAATTTAAATTCTGGTGGGTTGAGGTCAGAGAGAAAGGAGCTGCAAGACAATCTTCCTCTTTGGTGACTGAAGATGCTTACAGGGCATATCAAAGCACCTGACCTCTGTGCGGTCAGTCATGACGCTGGTTGGCCCTGCAGGGAGGTAACCCATGGGCTGAGTGCATGTGCTGGAAATGATTAACCCACACACTCTGCTCTCATCTCGTCTTCCTGGTTGGCTCCACATCTGGGGAGGGACCAAGAAGAGCTCATTGTCCAAAGCCTGAAGGCATGGCAGAATTTAGGAAGAGTGGATGGGTAGTGCCTTGCTGCTCAAAGAATCATCGGAGGGGATGTGCACACCCACATTCTGGGAGCTTGTGAGGAATGTGGAATCTCAAGCTCCTCCCCAGATCGACTAAATCAGGATCTGCTTTTAATCGTGATCTCCAGATGATCTGTGTGCACAGAAAAGTCTGAGAAGCACTGGCATGGGGCGCTAGGAACACGGATTCTGGAGTAGGAAGGTCATGGCCTTGAATTGGAGCTCCATTACTTTTTAGTAGTAATAAGTGGGCAAATTTCTCATTTTTTTGCTTCTTGCTGCTTTGACATGGTAATCGTAGTGTATGTACTTCTTAGGGGAGAAATGACATGACGAATAGGAAGTGTCCAGCCTGGCGCCTCATGTGTAGCGCCTCATGTGTCAGCTGTTAGTGCAGCTGTGGGGAGAATGACTGGAGAATGCCTACGTAGGTGTGGGCATAAGCCCTGACAGAAGAGGGTGAAAGTCAGTGAAAAATGATGAACAACCTTAAAATTGAGGAGATGCCTGAGAGAGAGGAGATGGTCTAACCAAGTTCCCTGGTGACTTACAGGGCCGTGGTCCACCTCGCTGGTACATTTTGGTTTCCCTGTTATGTATGAAACATCCCTGATATTCAGGAACTCAGTTCTTTGCCTCAGCAGGTTCTCAGAAAAGGAGGAAGATGACCAGGCAGATGGGAAAAGACACAATCCCTATTAGAATAGCAGGGGGCCACAACTGGAAGGACCTGAAAGGTGACCTGGCCCTAACATCCATTTCATGTTTCAGTTCCCACCAAAGCATTGCCTAGTCTGTGGTTGAATACCACCTGTGACTGGAAAAGTGCCACTTCGACTGAATTCCCTGAGATGTGGCTGCTCTCTGTGGGCAGAGAAGCATCTTAGAAGTTGGCTGATTCAGATATGTAGTATCCAACGCATGGACAAAAAGAGAATTTCGGATAAGTTATCCTGTGTTTGCAGTCACGTTTAGTCTATCATCTACTTTGTTATAGGCATCAGTCTAGGTGCTGAGGACAAATTGCCGAATAAGACACAGAGATCATACTTGTGTTGAGTTCATAGTCTAGATAAGGGACAGACATATAAACATATGTAAGGGACAGACATATAAAAGTATAATAATGCTTTTATTATAAAAAGGCAATAATAGAAGAACGATAGAAGTGGGCACGGTAATAGAGAAAAGCATCATTCTTTTGACTGAGGTATGCTGGGAATTTGTTAAGAAGAGGATTTTGAACTGGGTCTTGATGATAGGCTCTTAGGGTTTGCTGAATGAATGAATAGATGGGCATGTGTGCCTGCATGTGTGTGTGAGCGTGTTTGAAAGATGTACATGTGCTCCTGAGGGGAAGATAGCAGATGTCTAGTATCTTTCAATCCTGAGATTGGCTCCTTTACCAGGTTATTTGTAAATATTATTTCTCATCTGTGAATATCAAGTCTAAACAAGGACAGTTCTTAGTGGTTTTGTTTGTTTGTTTGTTTGTCTTTTTAGGACCACACCCACGGCATGTGGAGGTTCCCAAGCTAGAAGTCCAATTGAAGCTGTAGCCTCTGGCCTGTGACCTATACCACAGCTGGATCCTTAACCCATTGAGCGAGGCCAGGGATCAAACCTGCATCTTCATGGATACTAGTCGGGTTCATTAGCCACTGAGCCACAGTGGGAATTCCCTTTTTTGTGTTTTTAATAAATAATACTGCTTTGCAGATCCTGCACATTCACTGTGATTCACAAAATATAAATGAGTGTAATTAGATGCAGAAAATCATTCTTCACTTTATAGAAGGATTTATTTTCAGAGTGTTTATAATTTTTCTTTGGTGTGTTTCAAATGCAATTTGACTTTTATTCTCCATTATTTTTTCACTTTTTTTTAACTCTCCAATATTTTGAATCTCTGTAAATGCTCTTGTAATATGCTATCTACTTTCAATGTACATATTTTGTAATTCTTTTGCTACATTTCACCTTGTTCACCCGAGAAAAACTTCCAAGTATCTGAACGCTTATAAGGTTATCTTTGCCTTTTGGGTTAGCAACTTGCCACAAAATAGCAGTTTGTTACAAAAGGTGTAAGTGACTTGGAAACAGATGGATTGTATTTCTGTGAATAAATACAGTTAAAGGTTTGAAAGCTTGGAGAAAAATATATGCTAGAAACCAATGGCTGAACAGATGTGCTGGGAGGTGTGACTAGCCTCAAGGAGCTAAGAGCCCCCTTCTGAGTCCACCGCAAAGTGTTTCTTTGGTTACTCATGTCTGTTTATCCACACGTGGTTGCTGTTGGTTAGTGTTTGTAACTAACTTGAAATTTTCAGTTAGACTACCTGGCACACACATGAAAGGATCCGTACTTTAAACCACTTCCTGGTAGCTTAGACCTACCAAGTATGGCAGGCAGTAGTCACGTCATTTCTAGCTCCTGACTGTGTTGTCAGTGTGCATCCAGTAATTGACTCTATGGCATCTCTGGAGTGGGCATCATTGAGTCAGGTCCAGAATTTGCTCAATTAGATAGGGTCAATAAGCTGAATTCCCAAGCAAATCTGGTGTTTGATATCCAGAAGAGGGCAGTAGGACACAAAGATTAAATCCTGGTCCACCAGACACTACAATACACAATGGCTGCTGGCAACTGCTCAGCATTAGGCCAAACACTCACCTTCCCTTTGGCAGTCCATGAGCACCATGGTGAAGCTAAGAGAAGAACTAACACTTTCTGTAACCCTACTGTATTATCAAGCACTAACGAGATATTTTTCACATGTTAACTCATAACAATCTTGATATGTAGGTGATATACTACTTTCCTTTGTATTCATGGCAAAATCGATGCTCAGAGAACTCAAGCAACTTGCTCGAGGTCACACAGCAAGAAGTAAAACCAAAGCTAAAATCCAGATCTGACTCCATGGGCTCTGTTCAATCATATCAGAATTTGATTTCTGACCCCACTACTGATAAACTTACTGACCTTGAGCAAGTAATTTGACTATTTAGAACTCTAATTTCTTCTTCTTTAAGGCAAGGCTAACAATATCCTCTTACTTTGAAGAATTAGTGTCTGGATTGATATTTTCCATGATAATCTCTGTACAAGCAGAGTAAGTTTTATTCACTGATAATATTTTAATTTAGGATAAAAATTATAGAAAATTAAATCTAGCAGGGACACCAGAGTGATATCCAATACTTTCATCTTAGAGATTATGAAAACAAACCTGGAGTGTGTCGATGATTTGCATATGATCAGAAAACTTGAGAGTGACAAACACCGGGACTCAGGACTGGGAACTCTTAGCCAGCTTTCTCCTCTCATTTCTGTGTACCGTTAGCTGTGGATACAGACACACGGAGACATGATGTTAATAGTGTTGCTGATGAGGAGGAAGATAACAATAAATGGGCCTGAGGAAATGATAGAAAATTTACTTCATTTTAAAAGGAACTTATTTCATTAACAAATCCTGTTTTTCTTGTTCTGTTCATAAGGGAGACCAATACGTGTCTAAGTCTGTAAAATTTGTCTAAGACTGCTGACTGACAAGAGGGTGGGAAAGGCCAGTGTAGGCACAATTGTGTTACTCTCCAAATGAGAAATGCGAAAATGCAGACTCTAGTCAATGCTAATCTTTGATTTCTATGATTCTCCATCAGGCAGTCTGTCTGCTTTGTCCAAGGGTCTGTGATGGGAAATGGGCGGTTTGGAAACAATGTGGGAGATGGATCTAATGTAGCAGTGACTCTTTTGGAAGATTTTTGGAAGATTTTTTAGGTTACTCACCAAATTGCATTCCGATTCTTATGGCATCTTCCTTTAAGAATTTGGAATAATATTCCTAGTCCTCCAAATCTTGCACTCATAGAAAACTGGATAAGAAGAAGACAAAAAAGAGAAAGAAATGAAAGAAGAAGGGAGTTCCCATCATGGCTCAGCAGGATAAGAACCTGACTAGTATCCATGAGGACGTGCGTTCAATCCCTGGCCTCCCTCAGTGGGTTAAGGATCAGAAGTGGCTGTGAACTGTGGTATAGGTCACAGATGCGCCTTCGATCCTGCATTGCTGTGATGTGGTATAGACCAGCAGCTGTGGTTCTGATTTGACCCCTGGATTGGAAACCTGCAGATGAGGCCCTAAAAAGCAATCAAAAAAACCCCAAAAAAACAGAGAGATAGAAAGAAAAGAAGAAGAAGTCTTTTAGCTTTCATCACCAAGGAGTTGAGAGGCAAAAGCACCTTGTGTAGTGTTGGAAGAACTCCCTTGGCTCCATTGGCTTCTGAATTTATGGGCTAGAGCTAGGAAATCTGAGAGTCAATTACACAAATGCATGGAGCTTTCTATTTAAAATCACCTGTAATAGCTGGTTTCCTGAATTCACCCAAAGATTTTTTTTTGTGTTAAAATTGTTTGAAAATAGAGACCTATAATAGTTTAGGTGCTCTCTCCCCTTGCTCACTCTGGGCATAGTTTCCCAGATCTTATACATTTCTTTTATTTCATCAGATAATTAGGGTTCTCCCTTTTCCTTGTAGTGTTGGGAAAAGAACTTCTCAGGGGTCTGAAGAGAGGCAATTTAGGTGTTGACCATGAACACATGTCCCCAGAGCCCAAGCATGGCTGTCTTGGAGGTCAAGGGAACTGACAGGTGGAGACCAGTGATATTACTGCTTCCAAACTCAGCACTTGAACATCTGCATTGCTCATTGACTCTTAGTCATATAATGCCTGTTCCAGTTTTCTGTTATCACTGGCCAAATCTTAGACAGGCATACTTCAGAGATATTGCAAGTTTGGTTCCAGACAACTGCAATAAATAGAATACCGCAACAAAGTGAGTCACACGAATTGACTGCATCTTCTTTTCATGAATTATTTCTCTGTAGCATGCAACGCTTTTTGATAACATTTTATTCACAGAACTTCTTTCAAATTTTGAGTCAATTTTCTCACATAGTGTTGCAGGTTTATCAACTAAGTTTCTGAAATATACTAAATTCTCTGTTGTTCTTTCAACATTATTCACAGCATCTTCACCAGGAATAGATTCTGTCTCAAGAAACTGCTTTCTTTGCTCATATCTAAGAAGGCATTCCTCAGTCATTAACGTTGTATCATGAGATTACCACAAATTCGGTCAGATCTTGAAGCTCTACTTCTAAGTCTAATACTCCTGCTATTTCCACCACATTTGCAGTTATTTCCTCCAGTGAAGTTTTGAAGCCCTCCAAGTTATCTGTGAGGTTTGGAATCAACTTCTTCCAAACTTCTGTTAAATGTTGATATTTTGATCTCTTCTCATGACTCACCAATGTTCCTCATGGCATCTAGAATGGTGAACTCTTTCCAGAGATTTTTAATTTATTTTGCTCAGATTCATCAGAGGAATCACTATCTGTGGCAGCTATAGCCTTACAAAGTGTATTTCTTAAATAATAAGACTTGAAAGTCAATGTGATTCCTTGATCCATGGACTGTAGAATGGATGTTTTGTTAGCAGCCATGAAAACATTAATCTCATTTTAAAGCTCTTGAGTGACCAGGTGCATGGTCAATGAGCAGTAATATTTTGAGAGGAATCTTTGTCTCTGAGCAGTAGGTCTCAAGAGTGGGCTTAAACTATTCAGTTAAACCAAGTTGTAAACGGATGTGCTATCATCCAGGCTTTGTTGTTCCATTTATAGAGCACAGGCAGAGTAGATTTAACATAATTCTTAAGGGCCCTAGGATTTCCCAGTGATAAATGAACATTATTGGCTTCAACTTAAAGTCATCAGCTGCATTAGCCCCTAGCAAGGGGCTCATTAGCAGCCTCTGAAGTCTCTGAAGCTTTGAAGCCAGGCATTGACTTCTCCTCTCTAGCTACGAGAGTCATAGATGGAAACTCCTTCCAACATAAGGCTGTTTCATCGACACTGAATATCTGTTATTAGTTAGCCACCTTCATGAATTATCTTAGCTAGACCTTCTGGATAACTTGCTGCAGCTGCTATAACACCACTTGCTGCTTCACCTTGCACTTTTATGTTGCTGAGATAGCTTCTTTCCTTAAAGTCATGGACCAACCTCTGCTAGCTTGCACATTTTCTTCTGCAGCTTCCTCACCTCTTTCAGCCTTCGTAGAACTGAAGAGAGTTAGGGCCTTGCTCTGAATTAAGCTTTCATATGGAAATGTTGTGGCTGTTTGATCTTCTATCCAGATGGCTCAAACTTCTCCTTATCAGCAATAAGACTGTTCCATTTTCTTGTTATTGGTGTGTTCACTGGAGCAGCACATTTAACTTCCTTCAAGAACTTTTCCTTTGCCTATGTTTTCCTCTAAGAGTTTTATAGTATCAGGTCTTATATCCAGATCTTTAATCCATTTTGAGTTTATTTTTGTGCATGGTGTTAGGAAGTGTTCTAGTTTCATTGTTTTACATGTAGCTGTCCAGTTTTCCCAGCACCACTTATTGAAAAGGCTGTCTTTTGTCCAATGTATATTCCTGCCTCCTTTATCATAGATTAGTTGACTATAGATGCGTGGATTTAATTCTGGGCTTTCTATCCTGTTCCACTGATCTATATTTCTGTCTTTGTGCCAGAACCATATGGTTTTGATGACTGAGCCAAACACTCTCTGACATAAATGATAGCAACATCTTCTCAGATCCATGTGTCAGAGTAAGGACAATAAAGAGAGAAATAAACAAATGGGACTTAATTAAACTTCAAAGTTTCTGCACAGCTAAGGAAACCCTAAACAAAACGAAAAGACAACCCACAGAATGGGAGAAAATATTTGCAAATGATTCAGCTGACAAGGGATTAATCTCCAAAATTTACAAACAGCTCTTACAGCTCAACACCAAAGAAACAAACAACCCCATCCAAAAATGGGCAGAGGATCTAGGCAGACATATCTCTAAAGAAGACATGCAGATGGCAAATAAACACATGAAAAGATGTTCAACATCGCTCCTCATTAGAGAAATGCAAATCAAAACCACTATGAGGTACCACCTTACACCAGCCAGAATGGCCATCATCAAAAAGACTACAAACAATAAGTGCTGGAAAGGGTGTGGAGAAAAAGGAACCCTATTACACTGTTGGTGGGAATGCAAA
>PVHT020000229.1:3377216-3430025 GCA_004024745.2 Catagonus wagneri | reverse complement strand
GTGGAAACTAAAAAGACACAATGAACCTTCTTACAGAACAGACAATGACTCACAGACTTTGGAAAACCTTGGTTTTTCAAATAAGACAATCTGGGGGGGGTGGGGGGATGCACTGGGGGTTTGGGATACAAAATCTGTAAAATTGACTTGTGATGATTTATGCACACCTATAATTGAAATAAAATCCATTAAGAGAAAACAAAACAAAACAAAACAAAACAAAAAAGAACTTTTCCTTTGCATCGGCAGCTTAGCTAACTCTGGTGCAAGAGGCCTAGCTTTCAAACTGTCTTAGCTTTCAATGTGCCTTCCTCACTAAGCTCAATAATTTCTAGCTTCTGATTTAAAGGAAGAGAGTCTTCCTTTCACTTGAACATTTAGAGGCCACTGTAGGGTTATTGATCAGTCTATTTTCGATACTGTTTTGTCTCAGGAAATAGGGAGGCTCGAGAAGGAGCCAGATGGTGGATTCGACAGAACTTACACAATATTTCTTGATTAAACTCACTGTCTTAGATGGGTATGGTTTGTGTTACCCTAAAATAATTATAACAGTAACATCAAAGCTCGCTGATCACAGATCACCATGCCCCATATAATAGTAATGAAAAGTCTGAAATACTGCAAGAATTACCAAAATGTGACACAGAAACACAAGTGAGCAAATGCTCTTGGGAAAATGGCGCCAATAGACTTGCTCAACCCAGAGTTGCCACAAAACTTTATTTGAAAAAAAAAGTGATATCTACAAAGGACATTAAAATGAAGGGCAACGAAATAAGATTTGTCTGTATTTTATTTATGTAAAATTATTCCATATTTTGTCTCCATTGTAGATGTGCCCAGTCTCAACTCAGGCCCAGCACTGAGACTGGTGCCCTAAACACAGGTTGTGATAATGCTTATGGTTCATTTTAAATGATCTTATGAATAGGACAAAACTTCTGACTTCTATCCAGTCCTTATAGTCTGGGAAGATGGATTTGATGATGTCAAATATAAAGAAATAGGAAAAAATAACCCAGTGGATTGGTAAGGTAGGTAATTTGATATCTTTTTTTTTTTTTTTTTGCTTTTTAGGGTTGCATCTGCGGCATATGGAAGTTTCTGGGCCAAGGGTCCTGCTGGAGCTACAGCTGCCAGCCTATGCCACAGCCACAGCAATGCAGAATCTGAGCTGCGTCTGCTACCTGCACCACAGCTCAAGGCAATGTTGGATCCTTAACCCACTGAGTGAGGACAGGGATCAAACCCGCACCCTCATGGATACTAGTCAGATTTGTTTCGGCTACACCACAACAGGAACTCCTAATCTGGTATTTTTGAATGTAGAGTTTAGTGCATATGGACAAGTGACAGTGTTGCCTGTGATTTGCTGAAATAATTCTTCACACAGTGCCCCCTGAATGGCAGCAAACTGGAATACAGCACGGCTAATTGTGTCAGGTGTGAGAGATAAAGGTCCTGGAGGATGGAGCCCACCCGTTCTATACTGAATAGAGGCCATGTTGCCTTAGGACACTATTACTTTAGCATGGTAGATATTTGATGGAAGTTATAACAATTTAACCGTCTATAACTTTCCTGTAAGGAAACCAATAGAATATTCACACACACACACACACGCACGCACACACACACACACATACACACAGATATTCATGTGTAATTTTCACTAAAAAGTCTTTAGTTACCCATAGGGATGTTGTGATATTAGCTATTAGAATGACCATAGAGATGATAAAATATGAGAATGAAATGATCACAATAAATATTGAATACCTGTATTGTCTATGATAATAAATAAGGAGCTGTTTCTCCTTGAAACATGGTCGGTGATATAAAAGGTTAATATGGTCAGTAGTGTTTAATACAGATTAGTGGCGTGTTGAGTTATGAGAAGAACAAAGGTCTGACTTTGCCATTTGTACAGTAGGCCTAGTGATGGATATTCAGAATATCTTGTATCTCATCATTCTGTAACACCACTATCATTTTTATCATAAAAGAATTATGTTACCCCATATATGAAAAATGCATTCTTGAACCACTGTGAATTAGTTTTTAATGTACTGTGACCTTGGATTGCCCTGGGATATTAATGCTAAATGATTACTTCTGAATGCTTTTTGAATAGCTGCATAATGCAATTAAATGTGCAATACATCATGGATGACATAGCTAAACGCCTCTTCTGGTCAAGGAACCTAAAGAGGTCTTGGGAATGATAGTAATTCTGCACCGCTGAGGATGGGAGAGAGAAAAAAAATCTCTTATTAGTAGTGAAATAAGTACAGACAGAAGTAGAGGATAACCTCTTCTTGGGGTTAGTCAATGGGAAGTAAATTTTTTGATTAAGAACCATAAAGGAAAATGACTTTTGATTACTGCCAAAATAGTGCCCCATTATATCTGCCAAGTACCCAAGGTGAATAATGGTCATTAGTCTTTCTTAGTGACAAGTTGCCAAACAGTCTGTGTGGGTATGTATACGTGCTTATGAGTGTACAAGTGTGTGTGTGCGTAAAAGTGTAGATAAAAGAATAAAGAATTCGATTCATGTTCTAGCCCTCTTTCAAGAATGGAATTATATTGAATTACAATTTGTCACAATGTAGAACCTCATAAGTTTTGTACTTAATCAAATCTCTTTTCATCTAATTACTGGGCCTGGGAAAATGGTGACAGATGAAAGGGTGGTGTGGAAGAGCCAAGTTGCTATAAAGGGTCTTTTACCTATAGGTCAGCAGTTTAAATCCAACTTTGTTGGCTGCTGGCCAGAAGTGATTACTGTCCTGCTGGTTTTGAGCTGGTGGCCAAAGCCTAGTTGTTAACTGAATCTATAGTCTACAGAAAAGCCCAACTCCAGCGGCCCCCACAGTCACAACTGGGCTTATCTGTCTAGCAGATGCTCTTCTTTGATCCAAGAGGTACTCAATGAATACTCTGCTTCAAAACAGCCTACTGCTAATGCTGCTGGGCAAGTGATTTGGGGGTTTCAGTCTCTGAGTTAGCAACAAAAGGAATGTAAAACTAGTGCAGAACTTACTTAATCTCTCTTTAACTGGTGTCATTTTGAAAAGAGAGCATTAAAAAAGGTCTTGGTTCTGTTGCATGAAAATGAGCTGAAATTGTGGAAGTCAATCCAACTTAAGAACTCAGCCCTAAGTGCATCAACCCCACTGGGTCCAGCCTTGCCATGGCCTTATGCAAGACCTACTAACAGTGCCGAATCAATACTGAAGTGCTCCTCTGAGTGCCTCTCAGAGATCCCCTCCAGTGTTCTAACCTCAGGAAGCCCAGAGATGGAGGCTGGCATTCCCCATTTCCAACCTCCCACTCTCTGCCCTTGCAATGGAGACTTGCTTGCTGATAGGAAAATATGACTTTGTATTTTAGGTTGAACTTTTTTTAATGGCAGTATAGTTAATTTACAAAGTTGGGTTAATTTCTGTTGTACAGCAAAGTGATTCAGTTATATAAATATACATTCATACAGACATTATTTTCCGCATTCTTTTCCGTTATGGTTTGTCACAGGATATGGAATGTAACTCCCTTTGCTTTACAAGGAGACCTGGTTGCTTATCCATTCTATATATAATAGCTTGAACCTGCTCATCTCAATCCCCCATTCCATCTCGCCCCCATCCCCTCTCTCCCTCGGCAACCACAAGTCTGTTGTCTCTGTAAGACCTTGTATTTTAAATGCTAGTGTTTTGGAGTAATGTGCTGATACTTCTTTTCTAGAATGATAACGATATAAATGTAATGTAAACGTTAATGCTCCCACCTCAACTGCTTGAATTCTTGGGTGAGCCTTTTAGGACATTTCTATGAGTATACATGCACAGCTGCTATTCTAGGGTTCAGCATTCTGTTGCTGTTTATTCATAGAGATTTGCATTTTATAATTTTTTGTTTGTATGTTTATCACTTGTTTCCCTAGTAAACTGCCACTTCCAGGAAGCCAGGACTTTGTCTTTGTTTTATTCATTTTTTAAGACATAACGTGCACCTAGCACAGTGCCTGCTACAGAGTGGGTTTTCCATAAACTGTTGTGGCATGAATGAATGAATGCACACACTTGTTAGAGATGTATTTACAGGCTTGAGTGCATGTAGAAAGGGAAAAAGAGTGGGAGAGTAATTTTATAACTAATCAAGTTGTGAGTATAGAATTTAAATGTGAAAGATACAATGTGGAGGCAAAAAAATTCAGAATTCTTCAGTGAGGCAAAGTGGAATCAGAAAAGCTTCAGTGCTTCCTTGCTGGGTTTGCAGCTCACTAGCCATGAGCTAATTCTCTTCTTAAATGTCTTTGAGAAGCTCTATTTCCTTCGACTTTCAGAGCAGGAAACAGGCCCTGTTGCAATTCAGACTCTTGCAATTTCTGGCCTGGATTATGGCAAGTGCTTTCTAACTAACTTCTTTGATCCAAGTCGACCAGTCCTTTCTTAGATCACTCCTTCTCCAAGCTGCCAAGGAAATCTTTCCCAAATGCAAATCTGATCATGCCATGCCCCAGCTTAAAAGCTTTCAGTTGCCTCGGATTGCCTTTAGGATAAAGTCCAAACTTCTAGTGTGGTTTACAAGGTCTTCCTTGACCTTACCCTTCTCTGTAGTCCACTCTCTTGTCTCATACCTTCCATCCAAACATGTGAGCTCTCCAAGCCAAGCGGCCCCGTCATGCTACGCTTTTGCCAGTGAGAGTTCCTTACCTCCCTTTGTCTGATTAACTCCTTTCCTTCCTTCAACACTATGTCAGGTTTTACTTCTTCCAGGAAGTGTGTCCTGACACCACTCCTCCACCCCCACCCCCCATGGTCTACTCTCCCCAGAGACATTCTTCTCCCATGATCCATGACTCCATGGCAGCCCAGAGTATGCAAATTACTCTATGGTGATTGAATGACTCTGGTCTGAGCTTTCACCAGCTGCTGAGCACCTTTTCTCCCATCTCTGATTCTCTGCTGTTCATGGAACCTCACAGAGTTGATGCATAATGGGTGTGCATTGAGGGATCAGGGGCTCATTCACTGCCTGGTGGCATTTCACTTGGCTGTTGATAGACTTTGAAGCTTGTAGGGATGGAGAGTCAGGTGTAAAGGAGAGAATAAGGGAAGGATAGTTGGTCTGCTGTAGCCAGCTGATTAGATGTCAGATCTTTGTTTTATTCAGTGCAGTATCAGATCTAAAGCTAAGCCAAGCAAAACAAACAAACAAAAAAACCCCAAAAAGCACTGGAAAGAAAGGTGAACCATTTGTTGGCTGGGCTGCTGATGACATGATCTAGGTGCAAATGATTGCTTCCTCCTTTGAAATCTTGTGTTTCTCTCATGGACCTGACTTTACATGGTGGTTATATAGGCTCTCATCTTGGTTTGTTGTATTGGTCAGCTTGCATTAGTTCTACTGTGTAACAAACAACTTCAACATCTTCCTGGTTTACAATGACAAAGGCTGACAACGTGCTTGTGTTTCATTTCCATCATGAGTTGGTCATGGTTCTGCTCCTCGTCAGGCTAATGGAGAACAAGCCACATTTCTCTCCCATATTGCTGGGCTCATGGCAGAGGAAAAAGAGAAATCATGGCAAAGTACACATCTGGCTTTAAAAAAAATTGAAATATAATTGACATATAACATTTATTAGTTTCAGGTGTACAACATAATGATTTAATATATGCATAATACTGTGAAATGATCGCTACAATTAGTCTAGTTAATAACCATCACCACATACAGAAAATGATACACATTTACAAATTTTTTATTTTGATGAGAACTTTTATGATTTTCTGTCTCAACAACTTTCAAATATCCAATACAGTCTTATTACCTACAGTCACCATGCTATGTATTACAGCTCCAGGGCCTATTTATTTTATAATTGCAATTTTGTACCATTTGACCGCCTTCCCCAGCCCCCTGCCTCTGGTAACCATCAGTTTGTTCACTATATCTATCAGTTTGTTTATTTGATTTTGTTTGTTTTTACATTCCACCTGTAAGTGAGATTACATCTGGCTCGAATACCTCTGCCTGGAAACACTTGTTCTGCCTATATTTCCTTAGCCAAAACAAGTCCTAAGTGGAGATGAATTATACTCCTGTGCGGAGGGGGAATGGGCAGCAACTATTGTGAACAATAACGCAGTTTATCACACTCTCCTACTGGATTGTAAATCCTTGGAGGGCAGGAGTTTTGGGGTTGTCTGACTTAACAGGTCTGAAACTTTGCCAAAGCACATCATTTTTTTTTTTTTTAATAAAGAGCAGAAGTGGTATGCTTTGGAAATAACCAAGATTTATTTGGAATATCATTCTTTTTTGACCTCAATTATGTTTTAGTTTGTGTGCTACTAATTATTTAAAAGCCCTCGTTATTTCTTCCAATGAAATAGTTAATGATTGATATCAATTGATTGAATATATTAATTGGCTGCTGGTAACAGAATTTTACATCACGGACAGAGGCATGTCCTATTTTCCCAACTACTCTTGACCAACTGCTTGATATCAGTTCTCCATCACTTCTGCCATAGCAAATCCCATAGCTAAGGCCATCCGTGATCTGGCACCAAGGAACTTTTCTAGCTTTACCCCTGGATACTTCTGTTGTCCCCCACATCCAGCTACAGTGAGCCACTCCCTTTCATGATGTGTCTTCCGTGATTTCCCACCTCAGTGTCATTGCTCTGCCTGGAATGACTCATTGTCCCATCGGCAGATGTTCAGTTCCTTCTGAGTTCTCACAACCCAGTCAGGTACCGGGTCAAGCACCACTTCATTCACAAAGTCTCCCCTGATCCCTTAGGGGGATGTAATCAACACCCACACTGCTAGTCCTTTGGATTCTTCTTCTGGCAATTAATTTGCTTTATCTTTTCAACGAGGTTAGGACCATAGCCTTTGTATAATTTGAACACAGTTGGAGGGTTTGTCATTGAACTTTGGAAAACTTGGGTGAATTTCTTATATGCCAGGTCTTAAATACTTCATTTGCAGATGGGGGTAGTAATAATAACGTAACATGTTGGGTAAGTTATATGAAGTGATTGATCACCCTCCCCGACATATGGAAAGTGCTCAGTTAAATGAAAGCAATTACCAAATGCAGTTATTTATTTACCTGATAGACTTTCTCTGCTTCACTTTCCTATCTCCTTCAGTGACATTGCTCAGAGTAGGTACAATGTAGATATTTGTGGAGTGAATTTAAGAATAAATGGAATAATGATACAGAAATGACCCTGGTGCTCACCTCTTGGTGAAATCAGTGATACTAGACTGAATCTTGCTCCTCTTCCCTTTAGCTGAGTTTACCTAGACTGTAAATTACTTAGGCCTACTGGTGCCTGCTGCATATCCAGAGGTAGGGTGGGGACAGAGATGAAAACAGATATAAAAACACTTGGAAGGTGTCCTGTTGTAGAGGATCAAAGAAAGTGGAATGAAATATCCTCCTAAAATATTTGCCATAGGAAATAACTGTCCAGTGAACCTAGATAAAGCCATTTTTCGAGTTCCCTCTGTGGCTCAGTGGACATGAACCTGACTAGTATCCATGAGGATACGGGTTCAATCCCTGGCCCAGCTCAGTGGGTTAAGGATCTGGTGTTGCTGTGAGTTGTGATGTAGGTCGCAGATGTGGCTCAGATCCAATCTGATCCTAGTCTGGGAACTTCCATGTGATGCACCTATGGCCCTAAAACCAAAACTAAACAAAAAAACCCAAAACCCAACCAACCAACTTAAGAAAAAAAAGTCCAGAGGCAACAATCTACAGCTATTAACCCCAGACACCCCTGGGCTGGAAAAGCAAGGAGATCCTACTGTATAGCACTGGGAACCATGTCTAACCACTTGTGATTAATCCATATATGTATGTGTAACCCTGTCACCACACTGTACAGCTAGGTATAATGTAAAAAAAAAAAAAGTCTTATATATCACCCCAATAGTTTATTAAAAGTGTCTTATTTTTTCTTTCTCTCATTACAGTAGACTGAACAAATAATTATACCAAAAACTGAGTCAAAAAATTTGCATTGTAAATCCTTGATATAATACAAATATTTACTGGAATTCCTATCGTGGCTCAGTGGTTAACGAACCCAGCTAGCATCCACGAGGATGCAAGTTCGATCCCTGGCCTTGCTCAGTGGCCTAGGGATCTGGTGGTGTTGTGAGCTGTGGTGTAGGTCGCAGTCATGGCTCGGATCCCCTGCTGCTGCGGCTGTGGTGTAGGTCGGCAGCCACAACTATAGCTCCCATTTGATCCCTAGACTGGGAATCTCCATATGCTGTGGGTGCAGCCCTAAAAAGACAAAAACAAACAAACAGACAAAAAAACGAAGCATTTACTGAATATAAGTGGCAACTCCAGAGCAATCATTTACCAAGTCAAGAGAATGAGGTTTGGAAAAAATCACAAGCTCTTTATTTTGGAAATCTTGTGATACATTAATGTCTTCAAATAAATGCAATTTCTCTCTTATAAGCCATAAATAACATTACAGCTCATTTTAGAGCAGGGCATTTGTTTAACTCTTTAAAAACTGGCTCTTTGAAATCAAGCTAAAGGTCACTCCTTTCTTAAAGTGTGATGGCGTCAGATTTTTGGATCCCTGTCCCCTAACAAAGGAATGGCCTAAGTGCCAGCACAGGAGGAGTCCAGGTCCTGGAGCGGGGTTCAGGTCCTGGAGTGGGGTTCAGCCCCTGGGTTAGTTCTCCATATGAAGACAACTTGATCTTGGGACACGATTTTTAGTAAATCAGCTTCTTTCCCCATGTTTTAATTGTGTGTTGCCAGTGTAACAAAGTACCATAGACTCAGTGGCTTAAAGCAGCACAAATCTATTCTCCCCTGGTCCTGGAGATCAAAGGCCTGAAATGTGTCTTCGGGGATAAAATCAAGGTATCAAGCCTCATTCAGACTCCAGGATCCAGGGGAGAATCTGTTCCTTGCTTCTTCTACTTCCAGAGACTGCTAAGATTCCTTGGCTTGTGGCCGCATCTCTCTAAGCTCTGCTTTTGTGGTCCCAACACCTTCTCTTCTAAGGGAGTCAAAATTCCATCTGCCTCCCTTTTACAAAGACATTCGTGATTATCTTTAAGGCCCACCTGGATAATTAATGCTCTGTCCCTACCGCAAAACCCTTACATTTAGTCGCATCTGCCAAGTTCCTCCCTTGGCCACATAGGTGACATTCATAGGTTTTGGCAATTAGGACATGAACATCTTTGAGGTACCATTCAGCCAACCACACGTTGCCTTTCGAAAGGTTCTAAGGAGTTCCTGTGGTGGCTCAGCGGGTTAAGAACCCAACATGGTCTCTGTGAGGATGTGGGTTCAATCCCTGGCCTCTCTTAGCGGGTTAAGGATCTGGTATATGCGGCTCAGACCTGGGCTGTGATGTAGGCCAGCAGCTGCAGTTCCCCTAGCCTGGGAACTTCCATATACTACAAGTATGGCCCTAAAAAAAAATAAGCTTTTTTTTTTTTGTAATCAGATTACCATATTGACTTAAAAAAATGGAGAATAAAGTATTGGCTTTTCCCAAAGGGAAAAATAAGACATTTCAAAAGGCTATAGATTGGGGATTTTGGGGGTAGGTTGAGAATATTCCGATAATACCTCTGAAGTGTGTCTTATACAATTTGGTTACCAAGGCAGTTTGTCCTGGTCATTGTGTGAGTTTGGGTTTGTTTCTATATTTGAATCCAAGGGGCACAAATCCATTGATGGGATGTCGAGGTGTGAGAACCTTCACAAGACTCGTTTCATTTTGCATAAAACAAATCTGCTGGCACTGAGTGGTCTAACCTAGAGTCCCTCCCCCATCCTACCTCTCATCACTGTGTGATCCCAGGGGGCTAGGATCACATGGCAAACCTAATAAGTTACCAGGAAAAAAAAAAAAAGGGAACTGATTCTCAATCTGTTGGAAATTAGAAACGGAAAAATTCATATCCACCTTTTTTTCAGTTATTGCATCTTTCCTTATAAGTCTGGGTAGAGAACACTTTAAACCTTAATTCTGATGGTTCTTAATTTTATGTGTTTCATTAAAACCTCTGAGAGTCATTTAATTTTATGGAGTTCAGTGCTAATATTCAAATGCATTTCTTCTGAAATAGATTTTTACCTTGTGTTATAGAGATTGAGCTTCCATTTTTAACACATATGTTCTTAGCGCTTATGCTAATTTCACTGCTTATCTTTAAAATTGGCATATCATTGTTATTGTTATTATTATTATTATTATTATTATTGTGTATTGACCAAGCTGAATGCCTCATTCTCAAGGGATTGCTGTCAGAGTTATATAATACGAGAACAATGGGTGAATGTTGTTCATTTTAAATGTGAAATTATAAATCAATTATAGTGGTGGCTAAAACCCCTTCATGACATGCCACAATTTACTTCCAATGACATTTAAACCTATCTCACATGCTGAACAATCTGTAATAAATTATGATTTTTTTTTTTTTGCTTCTGAAATGAAGCTATAATTATGACAGTTGAATTCTTGTTCTGGGAAATAAGGTGGCATTTAATTCCTTGAGAACAAATGACACTCACAAAAGAACAGTTAATTATTCTCAGCTGCAAAGGAAGGGAGGAGGGGAGAGAAAAATTATGAAAAAGAACATGGTAGCACTTTATGTGAAGTGTCTATTAACTAATCCTTAACTAAGGCTGAACTACAATTGAACTTCCGGGGCTGCCCTTGAGCCCAGGTAACGCTTTTTAAAAAATTTCAGATCTCCATAAAACCCCACCAGGAGGAATTTATCCGCCTGAAACTTCCTCTGTTCCTTGCACATGATAAGACAAATGTTCTCACAGTCAGCCTTGGTTGAAGAACGCAGACCTAAGTTCTGATCCATCTCCACTGGGGGGGCGGGGGAGTGTAGCACGGTATTCACTTTCTATCAGGGCCAACCTAATTCAGGTCCTTACCGGCTGTAGTCATTTAATCCATAATGCAAATAAAAGGAAAGGAAAGCACCGTGCCCCCTGAATTTGTTGTGTTGTTGTTTGTTTCCAGTTTTAACAGCAACTGTGCTTCCATTGGCTTTCCTCCACTGGCCCTTTCCTGTTCATTCTGGCAAGAAGCCCTAGTGCAATTGAATATGCCAGCAAACACGAGGCCTGACACCATCAGCTGTGATGTTAGCAGCCTGCTATTAGAGACGCCTCTTTCTTTGACTTCCCTTTCTTCCTTGGGAGGAATAGATACTCTAGTGGAGGGCCCTGCTGAGTGGAATTCCCCATTTTGACTGCAATTAGGGATTGTGACTTGATTGATTTGGGGGCTCTCTGAAATGTAGCAGGATCAACACAGTTGCACACAAAACAAGGCATAATCCACTGGGTTAAATTAATGTTAAATCAGAGATGATTGGATTAATTGCTATTACATTTTATCTTCTGTGCACATGTGCTGTTGGCAGGCTTTCAGAGCCTTTTTAAAATTAGCTTAGAACGGCTTGGAAATGGTACAGGTGCAAATGATTTGTTCACTGGGTCTTTCAAGTACACAGTGGGCTCATAAGAAGGTGCATTTTTTTTTTTTCCAAATCATATTTGGGATGTGATTTACGAAAAACTGCACCGAGAATAAAAAACTTGGCATCACTCTACAGAAGCTGTAGACGTGTTCAATGGCAAAAGGACCCTGTTGGCTAGACTATAACTTGGAAAAATGGATCCCCTTCATACAGTGGCCCTGGCACGGGCCCTCTGTTCAAGTCTGCTTGCCCTCATGAGAGTCTGTAGGGTCCTGGGTCACAGATGCCACAGAGTGCCTAGTCTGGCATCTGATTTCTTCAAAAGCTAAAGGGGAAAAATTGCCATGATGGTTGTTAGCACGATGACTCTGTATAACAGAGATCGTGTGGCATGTGACATTGAAACCTCAGTGGAATGATCAGATCCAGGGCACAAAGCAAAGGCAGTCAAAGGCTGGCATCATTTGCATACCCGTTTGCCCATCAGCCAGGCTTAGTGCCGGCCTGAGGATGTGAAAATCTGCTGGAAGGAAAGTTTCCGGGGTTTAGGAAACAGGGTGACTCCAGCTCTATTTTAAGGTCACCGTGTGCATAGCACTATAAGCAGGTACTGTGGAGCAGACAAAGACCTCATTCTAGGGTTCATTGTATTTTGGATCAATATAAATAAATACATAGGTGAGAGTGTGGTCTCTTCCTTAGCTGGTTATACTCTGCTGACAAAGCCAGGCTCGCGAGAGCAAGAAGTGAACGTCACAGGCATTTCCCACCCCTGGAAATCTCCCTTCCACAGGCCCTTTGCCTCTCGTGTGTCTGCTTTTGTTGAGCATCTTAGCTTCTTCGCTGCTCCCCCTTCTCCTGGCCCTGATCAGATCGGGGAAACTCTGGCGGGTGCCCTGACTTCTTAGACCTGTTTCTGCCTAGACCCTGTCTTTCAGCCTCCCTCCTTATCCCTTATGGACACTTTTTCCTAGCCTCCACTCTAGGACGTGTTTGTTCTCCAAAGCAAAGGTATATTTTGATTTATGCAAACATCCAAATGCAACAGGAATTGGTCTCTCAAAATTCTTTCGGCCAACTACAAAACATATCTCACCTTTTCGTACATTATTTTGAAAGGTAATGTATTTGTGATTAAGTTCACACAATGCCAACAGGTACGATGAAAAGAAAGTTTCCATCTCATCCATGACCTCTGGTATTCTGATTTCCCACTTCAGAGACAACCACTGCTACGGAGTTTTATTTTTCATCTGTTCTGCCAGAAACATTATATGCACATATAAAACATATACATATAACCTCTACCTCAGTTTTATACACAAATGAAATGATAGCATATTCTGCACACTTTTCTATGTCTCCTGCTTATTGTTGGCTCAGATTTTTTTTTTTGCCTTTTATCTAGAGCTGCACCCGTGGCATATGGAGGTTCCCAGGCTAGGGGTCTAACAGGAGCTGTAGCCGCCGGCCTACACCACAGTCACAGCAACTCAGGATCCGAGCCGCATCTGCAACCTACACCACAGCTCACGGCAACGCCGGATCCTTAACCCACTGAGTGAGGCCAGGGATCGAACCTGCAACCTTATGGTTCTTAGTCGGATTTGTAAACCACTGAGCCACGAAAGGAACTCCTGTTGGCTCAGATTTATGTTGAATATTGTCCCATTCTTTTTAAGTGTCCACTGTCTTCCTGGATGCGTTAGAATTTATTGAACCTGCCATCTACTAATGCATATTTAAGCTATTTTCAGTTTTCTGACTTCATAACGTTGAGCCTAATTTTATTTCTTTTTTTTTAGGGCTGCACCTGTGGTATATGGAAGTTCCCAGGCCAGAGGTCGAATTGGAACTATAGCTGCTGGTCTACACTGCAGCTTGCGGAGTGCTGGAACCTTAACCCACTGAGCGAGGCCAGGGATCAAACCTGCCTCTTCATGGATACTAGTCAGGTTCTTAACACACTGAGCCACAGTAGGAACTCCTGAACCTAATTTTTAAAATACTCATGTATTTATATCTAAAAATAACATTCCTAGAAATAAAATTTTAAGTATATTATTACAAAATTTCAACTGCGTTTTATGTGAAGTTATAACACTTAAGAAAGGGGTACAGGGTGGTCCCTTCGTGGCTCAGGGATCAACAAACCCGACTAGGATCCATGAGGATGCAGGTACCATTCCTGGCCTTTCTCAGTTGGTTAAGAATCTGGCATTGGGAGCTCCCGTCGTGGCTCAGTGGTTAACGAATCCGACTAAGAACCATGAGGTTGCGGGTTCGATCCCTGGCCTTGCTCAGTGGGTTAACGATCTGGCGTTGCCGTGAGCTGTGGTGTAAGTTGCAGATGCGGCTCGGATCCCTCGTTGCTGTGGCTGTGGCGAAGGCCGGTGGAACCTCCATATGCCGCGGGTGTGGCCCTAAAAAAAAAAGGAATCTGGCATTGCCATGAGCTGTGGTGCAGGCCGGCAGCTAAAGCACTGATTCGACCCCTAGCCTGGGAACTCCCACCTGCTGCAGGTGCGGCCTTGAAAGGGGGGAGGGGGCACAAAAAAATGTACATGCAGCTCAGTGAATCACTGACAGTGAAATGCCTGTGTGACTGCTTTTGGGGTCAAGAGAGACTCTTTCCACCACCTCAGAGAGCCCCTTCCCAAGCCCTTCCATTTCTCATCTGTTTCCTTAACCTTAATACTATAACTTTAGTTTGTCTTGCTTTTGAACTCCATGTAACCGATTTATACAGTGCTACAGACCATGTTTGTGTCCTGCCCAAATTCATATGTTGAGACCCGATCCCAGTGTGACGGCGGAGGTCACGGGGGTGGGGTGTCCTTACAAAAGAGACCGCATAGATCGCCCTCATCTGCAGGAGCCACCTGAGGGCTCAGTGAGAAGACAGCCACACGGACCAGGGAGAAGCCCTCAGGCTCTGAATTTGCCAGCAGTGTCATCTTGGACTGTCTGGGATCCAGAACGGTGAGCAGTAGTTTCTCTTTAAGCCACTGGTTTCTGTGGTGGTATCCTGCAGGCTAAGGCACTAATTTGTGCAATTTTTGTGTCAGGCGTCTTTGCTCTGTGTACTTTGCTCTGTGTACCTATGTTGTTTCATATAACTGTAGACAGGTCATTTTTATCGGTGTGGGTTATTCCATTGAAAGAATACACCACGGGAGTTCCCGTCGTGGCTCAGTGGTTAACGAATCCGACTAGGAACCATGAGGTTTCAGCTTCGATCACTGGCCTTGCTCAGTGGGTTAAGGATCCGGCGTTGCCATGAGCTGTGGTGTAGGTTGCAGACGCGGCTCAGATCCCGCGTTGCTGTGGCTGTGGCGAAGGCCGGCGGCTACAGCTCCTGTTAGACCCCTAGCCTGGGAACCTCCATGTGCTGTGAGTGTGGCCCTAAAAAAAACAAAACAAACAAAAAAGAAGGAAAGCCAAGAATTCCCCTAGCTCTACATTCTTGCAAATAGTTGATAACATCATTATTTCTTTTTTAAGACATTCTGGCAATTGCATAGAGGCCTATCACTGGGGTTTTAATCCATATTCTCCTGGTTACTAAAGAAGTTGAATATGTTTCCTTACATAGGTACTCTTTTTGCGAAGTGCCTATTATAGTTTCTCGCCCATTGTTCTTTTGGAGTGTAAGAGCTCTCAAGGTAGTTTATATATTCTTGTTACTAGCCTTTTGTTGATTTTATGGCTACAAAACAAACATTTTCTTCTAATCCATGGTTTGCCTTTTCACTTTCTTAAATATTGTCTTTTGATGACAAGAGGTCCTAGTTTTTAGTGGAGTCCAATTTAAAGACTTTCCCTTTATGGTGATTTTTTTTTCCTTCTTTCTAGCGTGTGTGTTGCCTAAAAAATATTTCCTTAGTCCAATTAGCGGAGATATTTTCTTATATCCTCAAGTGTTATTGTTTGCCTTTATCTTCCAGGAACTGATATTTTACGGGGCGGGAAGATGGAATCAAGTTTCCCTTTTCCCACGGGGTTATCCAACTGACTCAGCGTCATTTACTGAAAAGCATCCTTTTACTCTGATTGCATTGTTATGTTGTCATAAATCAAGTGATTATATATTTTTAGACTATTTCTGGACTTTTTTTTTTTTAGTCCATTGTTCTGTCTCTCAAACCATCACCAACAGCACATTTCTTGATTACAGTAGCTTTATAGTAAGTCTCACTAGACAGTGGGGCAATTCTCTCAGCTTGTTCTTCTTCAAGAGAACTTGCATAATCTTAGCCACTTACAGTTCCACGTGATTTTAGAAATGGCTTGTCGGTTTCCTCAGAAATAAAAGTTGGCGTTTTAAATATGATTTGTGACTTTATAGAAAATCTGAGGGAGAACCAATATTTTTATAATACCCAGTCTTTGCGACCTCTGTATGTTACTGGAATCTTATGTTCATGCATGAGATTGACCCATAAGTTTCCTTTCCTTTTTTTATGGCTCTTTAGGGCGACACCCATGGAGATTCCCAGGCTAGGGATCGAATTGGAGCAAAGGCTGCCAGCCTACACCACAGCCCCAGCAACCCCAGATCCGAGCTGCGTCTGTGACCTACATCTCAGCTCATGGCAACACCGGATACTTACTCCACTGAGCAAGGCCAGGGATTGAACCCGCAACCTAATGGTTCCTAGTCAGATTCATTTCTGCTGCGCCACGACGGGAACTCCACTTTTCCTTTGTTGTAATGGTTTCGTCAGTTTTTCTCATCAAGACTATGCTAGTCTCATAAACATAAACTACTTATATATTTTCAAAGGGGTTTATGTAGATTTGTAGTTATACACTTCACCAATAAAACTTGTGTCTGCAGTTTTCTTGGTAGGAAGATTTTTTTTTTACTGATTTAACTAATTTAATAATTATAAAACCATTCTGATTTTTCTATTACATAGTTTTTTTTAGGATTTTTGCATTTTACAAATGTGTACAATATATATAATATATACACATATATATACATGTGTACATATATATATATAAATTATTTTTAGAGGAATTTTAATTTCATAATTAAACTCAGAGGAAGGTACAGAGATTTTTGATATATTCCCTGCCTGCACACATGCATAGACTTTCCCGTTATCAATATCACTCACCAGAATGGCACAACCCATCATAATTATTAAGTCTATAGTTTACCTTAGGTTTCACTTAGGACAGACTCTCTATGGGGTTGGACAAATGTATAATGACATATACCCATTGTTATAACATCATAGAGAGTATTTTCACTGCCCTAAAATTACTCTTGGGTTCTGCCTCTTCATTCCTTCTCCTACTCCCAACCCCTGGCAGCCACTGATTTCTATAGTTTTACTATAGAGAGTTTTTACTATATAGAGTTTTACTGTCTCTATAGTTTTACTATATAGAGTTTTTACTATAGAGAGTTTTTACTATATAGAGTTTTACTGTCTCTATAGTTTTATTTTTTTTCCGAATGTCATAGAGTTGGAATCACACGCTATGCAGTCTTTCCAGATTTGCCTCTTTTATTCAGTAATATTCATTCAGACGTTCCCCACTTCTTTTCATGGCTTGACAGCATTTCTTTTCAGCAGTGAATCTTATTCCATTGCCTGTGTGCACCACCGTTTATCTGTTCACCTACTGAAGGGCATCTTGTTTGCTTCCAAACTTTAACAATTATGAATAAAGCTGCTGTAAGCATCCACGTGCAGGTTTTAACGTGGACATAAGTTTTTCACTCCTTTGGGTAAAGACCAAGGAGCATGATTGCTGGATTCTGTGGTAAGAGTATGTTTACATATATAAGAAACTGCAAATTGTCCCCCAAAATGGCTGTACCATTTTGCATCCCCACAGGCAACAAATGGGTGATCCTGTTGCTCCAAATTCTTGCCAGCATTTGGTATTTTCAGTGTTCCGGATTTGGACCATTCTAAAAGACTCATGGTAGTATTCCACTTTTTTTTGGTTTGTTTGTTTGAAAGCAAGCAAAGTCTTTATTAAAGGAAAGCAAATAGCTCCCAGGGCTGCTGGGAGCGGGGAGAAGAGCCCCCTATCTTTGTTTTAATTTGCATTTTCCTGATGACATATGATATGGAACATCTTTTCATATATTTATTTACCATCAATGCATCTTCTTTGATGAGGTGTCTGTTAAGGTCTTTGGCCCATTTTTTAACATGGTTGTTTGTTTTCTTATTGAGTTTTAGGAGCTCTTCATACATTTTTGTTAACAGTGCTTGTGCTTTATCATTTCTTCTTTTTTTTTTTTTGCAAATATTTTCTCTCATTCTTTGGCTTGTCTTCCAATTCTCTGGTATTTTTTTTTTTTTTGATTTTTTTTTAGGGTGACACCCACGGCATAAGGAGTTTCCCAGGCTAGGGGTTGAATCGGAGCTGGTCTACGCCACAGCCACAGCAATGAGGGATCCAAGCCTTGTCTGCAACCTACACCATAGCTCACGGCAATGCCAGATCCTTACCCCACTGAGAGATTCCAGGGATCAAACCTGCGTCCTCATGGATACTAGTGGGGTTCGTTAACTGCTGAACTATGGTGGGAACTCCAGTGCAGTCTTTTTAATATCCTGTGATGGTCCCCATTTGATACCTAAATTTGTTATTTATGGCTTCTCTCTCTCTCTTTTTTTTTTTTTGATTTGCCTCATGGATGAGTTTATTAAATGTACTGATTCTTATAAAGAAACAACTTTTGGTCTGCTCAATCCTTTCTATTATATATTTGTCTTGTATTATATCAATTTCTGTTCTTATCTTTCTAGTTTCTTTTATTTGGGTTTGTTTCGCATTTCTATTGCTAACTTTGAGATAGATGTTTAGTTTTTTATTTCATCTCTTCTTCTTTTGTAATGAATACTACACATTTGCCTCTGAGAATGGACCTAATGCATTCCACAATATTTTAATTATCATAAGTTGATCAAATAAGTATACTTATTAATTCGCACATATATGAAGGTTTTCTAGGTCTTTTTGTTGGTGGTGATTTTAATCGTTAATAGAATTGTGGTCGTAGAGCATGTTTGCGTCATTAAAATCCTTTGAAATTTATTGAGTTTCCTTGATGGCTCAGCACTGGTCAGTTTTTATCAATGCACGGTGTGTGCCTGAAAAGAATGGGTGTTCTGTAGTTGTTGGGTACTGTTTTCTATAAGTCAACTAGTTTAAGTCTGTTAGTTATGTTGTTCAGAGTTTCCAAATGTTTAGTGGTCTTTTCTCTATTTCTATCATTTGCTGAGAAAATTGTGATTATGTTTCCCACTGTGATCATTGGCTTTTACATTTCTCCTTGTAGTCTGGTCTTTTATTTCTGTATTTCGAGATTATGATATTAGATAAACACAAATTAAGAGTGAATTAAGATGGGAGTTCCTACTGTGGCTCAGTGGTAATGAACTTGACTAGTATCCATGAGGACATGGGTTCAATCCCTGGCCTTGCTCACTGGGTTAAGGATCCTTCATTGCTGTGAGCTGTGGTGTAGGTCACAGACGTGGCTCAGATCCCTTGTTGGTGTGGCTGTGGCGTAGGCTGGCAGCTATAACTCCAGTTCAACCCCTAGTCTGGAACTTCCATATGCTGCAGGTACAGCCCTAAAACAAAAAGCAAAAGAGAAAGATAAAAATGAAAAGGTTGTTGATGCTTTCTTATAATGTTTCCCTCTTATTATGTGTTTTTTTTCTATTTTGATATTAGTATAGTTTTATCAGCTTTTTTTTGTTTGCTTGTTTTTGTTTTGCTTTTAAGGGCTGCACTTGCAGCATATGGAGGTTCCCAGGCTAGGGGTCTAATATGAGCTACAGCTGCCAGCCTATGCCACAGCCAATACAAAGATCAAAGCCAGATCCGAGCCACATCTACAACCTACACCACAGGTCGTGGCAACACCGGATCCTTAACCCAGTGAGCAAGGTCAGGGATCGAACCTGCAACCTCATGGTTCCTAGTTGGATTCATTTCTGCTATGCCATCTTGGGAACTCCTATCAGCTTTTTTTTTGTATTAAATAATCATTGAGATTGTGAGTTGCATCTTTTCCATTCTTTTATTTTCAACTTTTTGTTTCTTCTTATTTTGAGATGTATTATTTATAATCAGCATATAGTGAAGTTTACAAATCAGTATGACCACTTTTGTCTTTTAATGAGCATATAATATAAAATTACTTATATTTGGGTTTACATCTCCTGTTTTATATTCATTTTCAATTAACTTAACCTTCTGTTTGCTCCTATTTTCCTTCTTTCTTACCTTGTTTTTTGGGCGATTTTTCTTAGTAGCCTGTCCTTGCCCTCCTCCCCTAAATCAACACCACCTTGGTAGCTATATAATTACTCTTCTTTCTGTGGTTATCCTGAAGAATACAAAATATATCCTTAACTTACCAAAAACTAATATTGCTTGATTATTTTATCCTTTTTCTTGACATTATAATGGTCTTGAAATACTTTAATTCCATTTACTACTCTCTCAACTTTTGTGCTATTTTTTTTGTCTGTCTCGATTCTAGGCACCGAGCTTTTGACTTTCTGCGTTTCATGTTTATTATTTTTCTTCTTACTTTACTTTTCAAAATTAGAAAAAAAAAACCTATCTTTATAGAACTTGTATTTCTAGAGGGAAGACAGCCACCATACACATATACAACTAAAATGTATAGTATATACTATGGTGATCAATATTTCAGAGAAAAGCAAAGCAGGGAAGGAAGATACGGAATGTTGGGAGGCACGGATGAAATTCTAAATGAGACTGATCAGCAAAGATCTCCCCAAGCAGTTGAGGTTTGAGCCAAGGTCTGTAGGAGTTGAGGGGATCAGTCATGAAGAAATCTAACGGAAGAGTGTTTCCAGGCATGGGGAGCTGTAAATGGAAAGGCTCTGACGTAGAATTGTACCTGACATCTTCCAAGCTCAGCTGGGTGGCTGGGGTGGCTGAGTCAAATGACATGACAGAGTAGAAGCAGAATATCAGAGGGATAGTGAGGTTTTTATAATGAGGTAACAAGGTGGAGGTCAAGTAATTTCACCAGGGCTTTGCAGAAAGATTATTATTATGACGTGAAACTCAAGTTAAGAGAAGCAGTGGCAGTTCAATGAAAAACACAACTTTCTTAGCTTATATTTTTAGAGGGCTTTTAATATCCCAGGCACTGTAGTAAGTATGGTATGTGCAAGACTTTATTTCATACTTAATGTATAAGAAGAATATAGATTTCGCATAGGTTCATTAACTTACCCAAGCTCCCAACTTGTGTGTGACAAAGCTGGGGACTCCTGTCCATGCCGTCACTTAATTATAACCCTCTATTTCTCTGACCTGTCATTTAATGACAAACACTTACCAGTCATCTGGAGAGATGTAGCTCTGAGTTCACTGGGGATGAGCTTTTCTAGTTCCTCTGCCTTCAGTAAACAGAGCGTCAACAAAGGATCCCAAGAGACTGGGCAGGCTGACCATGTGGGTCCTTCACTTGTTCCATGTTTTATTAACACATACTATGCACCTAATTCTGGGCTATTTTTTCTTCACAAGGACGGAGAAAGATTCCAGAGATGGATATACCCAAGTTAAATATCATTACTGAAAAAAAATCATGTCCTATACAGGACAACTGGCAAATGAGTTGTTTTAACCTACACAGTGGGTTAAGAATCCAACCGTAGCAGGTCAGGTTACTCAGGTGGAGGGACAGGTTGAATCCCCAGCCTGGCACCGAGGGCTAAAGCTTCCTGAATTGATTGCCGCAGCCGTAGTGTAGGTCTCAGGTGCAACTTGGATTCTGTCCCTGCCCTGGGAACTTCCATATGGCACAGGTGCAGTCATAAAAGAAAAAAAAGAAGATCTTTCGCTTACATCTGGGTGACCAATTATGTTCCTTTTTTTACTTTAAAGAATATAAAATACGAATGAAAGGAACAGACTATGCAAGAAAAACCTGTACTTGAAATAATCCAACGCTGCATTTGTAATATCACAAATGAATAGCATATGCATCCTTTAGTTTAACACCTTTATATTCATGCCTGATTAGCCCTCCTCTGGAGGAAGGATGCCAGCTAACCCGACCTCTGTGGGACAATCAGGAGGTTGTGTCATTCATTTTATTTCATACACAATTTAGCTCGAAAGCTGAAGATTTATTGATGCAAATATTGTAAATGATGATGTAAAATATTAGCTGGCAGGTAAAAATAAACCTGTTGCTGTATGTGATTAGAACAGCAGCTGGAATACATTGAAGTGTCTGCAACATCAGTAGAATTAATAGACCTTAAAATATTCAGGGAATCAATTAAAAGCCTTCTTCGGGATTCAAAAAAAAAACTGTGTCTTTATGTCCTTAACTTTCAAATGAGCACTGGGAGAAGAAAGGGCCAAACCTTCTGTCAGAAAACGTTTAAAGATTCCAAGGGCGTCTGAGTGTTTCTAGGTCCAGCCAGCTTCTGAAGGAAGCCCTAGTGAGCTGAGTGGCAGGAATCTTGGAACACAGGCTCCAGACTGTGCTTCCAAGTATTAAACAAGAGAAGCACGCGAGAGCAATTGAAATGGGTCCCGGCCACACTCCCTGAAGGTTCTGCAACCTCGTTAACCTTTGAGAAGAGCACAGCTTCCTACCAGGATGAAAGTATAAAAGAAGGCGATAGTTTCCTAGGCCTGTTCTTCTCTAATGGTCACCCCAAAGACCTTGAAAAGTTTCAAGCCAAAAGTTTTGGGTTGAATAGTCTTGTATAAAACTCCTTGGGAGGAATTAATTGGACAGCATCATGTGCAAGCAATGGAATATAGATATTATCTAGTTCCCAAAAGTATATTAATTAACCTCCATTCGTCCCACTAATAAACACATTAAATAGCCTTTTTAAAGCTACGTGTTTATGCTTTTTCCTCCAGGGAAGGGCCAAGGGAAGTGCCCATTGTCTTCATAATTTGCATTGTCTACAATGCAAAGTTGAAAGTTTCTCTTTAAACTGATGTGAAGTACAAGTCTAAAATGATAAAGCTGGGGAGATTATTTAGTTCGGACCATGATTGTCTAAAACCCTGTTTGAATTTGAAAATACATTCATGCCCGATTCCATGTCTAAGTCCAAAAGATAGCTACTTATTCACAGGTTAACTGTACCTTACACAATTTCTATGATGGCTTGTTTCTCAATGCATCAGTAGGAAGCAGGGCAGTCAGAAGTCCTGCAGTCCTAACGACTGGTTTTGTGAAGCTGACGTCAGGGTTTATGAACCTGTAAACTTTCTACTGGTTTCTTAGTGCCCAGGGCTCCAAGCTACCGTGTAACCCAAATCCAGCCTTGGCCCCACGCTGCTCATGGCCGCCCTCTGGTTGTTCTTCCAAGGGGTAGGAGACAGTGGGGAGGTGGCGGTGGGGTTGTGCCCATTACACCTGAAAGCTGACTTTCGAGGCCACAGTGTGTCCTCACAAGAGTGTGGACTGTGGTGCTGTGGGTGTGTGTACCTTAAATCTAAGGGGTAAACAGTGGGTGACTGTTTCTGGGGGGGAGGGAGAGTGAGCCTAGGAGGTGAATGGAGCTTAGACGTGCAGGTGCACCCAGGCCCATGGTGGAGCTGGTGGGAAACTCGAGGCTGACCACACAGTTAGGGAGCCTCTATCTGTGCTCTCGCCTCACCACCCTGGAAGCTGCTGCAGCCAACCGTGGTCATGGCTACCCGAGGAGATAGCGGTCTGTGCCTTGTGTAGCTAAAACGAGACAGTGAAGGCACAATGTGCCTTCTGTATAATCAGACCACTCAAGATGGCTGTTCTCTTGCTCTCTGTACATCCCCTGTTTGACCAGTGCCTTCTTCACCCACACCTACTCATGGGACTCTGCTTCCTAACTACTCACCCCAGGCCCCGGCTAGTAATTTCTCTTATCAGAGAGGTGGTGAGCGGTGTGTCCCTCTGCTGGTTTCCCTGGCGACTAATGAGTCAACCTGATATAAGTCTCACTATAACTGGCAATTTCCCTTTCTGCCTTCCCTCTCCTCTCCCCCTGGAAGACTGCCACCAGGTCCTGCCCACCATCGGCAGAACACAGTGGGGTGTTGCTCCAGGACCTTGCCTCAGATGTGTAAACTCTCCCGTGCATTAAACCACTGATGTCTCTGTTGCCGACTCTAGGCTCTTTCTTCAGTCTTTTTTTTTTGGCTTTTTTTTTTTTTTTGTCTTTTTCCCTTATCCAGAGCCGCACCCGCGGCATATGGAGGTTCCCAGGCTAGGGGTCTAACAGGAGCTGTAGCTGCCGGCCTACACCACAGCCACAGCAACGCGGGATCCGAGCCGCGTCTGCGACCTACACCACAGCTCACGGCAACGCCGGATCCTTAACCCACTGAGCGAGGCCAGGGATCGAACCCGCAACCTCATGGTTCCTAGTCAGATTCATTAACCACTGTGCCACGACGGGAACTCCATCTTTCTTCAGTATTAAAAACTGGGCAAATATTTAGGAAGGCCCTGTAGGCCTGCGGGGTGCAAGCACAACACCTTCTCACCAATTTTTTCCTTTGTATTTTCTTCAGCAGCTGAAACACTCACTTGACATTTTATGCTGAGATTTTCAGAAGCAAGAAGGGGTGACCTCACTGTTGATTCTACCTTCCTTCTGATCTCAGCAACTTATTCCCTATTTTATTTTATTTTATTTTAATTTTATTTTTTTGCTTTTTAGGGCCTCACCTGCGGCACATAGAAATTCCAAGGCTAGGGGTCAAATTGGAGCTGCAGCTGCCGTCCTACACCACAGACACAGAAACGCAGGGTCTGAGCCTCGTTTGCAACCTACACCACAGCTCATGGTAATCCAGATCCCCGACCCACCGAGCAAGGCCAGGGATCAAACTGGATACTAGTCAGATTAATTTCTGCCGCATCACAGTGGGAACGCCCTTTTCCCTATTTTAGCATCTCCTATGGCCCCTCCTATTTGCACATTCCTTTTCTGGCACAGTATCCTTGCATGATCCAGCTCTCACGCTTTCCCTCATCCCTCAACACCCATTTATTTTCCGCAGTATTACTTCCTACGGCCATCTACTTAGGCCCCACAAATGGCTTCTATTATCTTTGTTTTAGACTAATCCACACTTTGTGATGATGAAATCTCAGGGGGAAGGGGCGTGTGCTTTCTCCTACTGTGTATGTGCCTAGCAGAGGGTGGGGAGAGGAGGAGGAGGCCGTGTGTTCTGCAGTGGGTGACTTGAAACCACAGAATCTTGAGACTGCTTATTCTTCTAGGATTTACGCTACCTGAAGACTCATAAAAAGAAAAAATTAATCCTCTAAAAAGAGCACTAAGAGCAAGTTTCTCCCACCTCCCCAGACCACAAAAAAAAAAAAAAAAATGAAGAATTAACATGTAAACCTTTGGGCCAAGAGCTTAGATCCTGATCTGGGGACAGGCAGATAGATAGGTGGAATCCCACTGATTCAGGTAAAAAAAAAAAAAAAAAAAAAGCAACTTGAGACCAAGAAAGTTCATGTACTTGAGGGGTGAACAATGCATTGAGCTGCCATGAGGTAGGAAGGCTTAATTCTGATTCTTATCATCCACTATCTGTGTGACCTTGAGCAGTTTACTAAAGTACTTTCACCTTCAGTTTCCTCCTCAGTGCCGCTTAACATAATATCTTCCCTGCTACCTTACAGGCTGGTTGTGAACATGAGGTGAGACAAGGGCTACAAAAACCCTTTGTTACTGGAATATGCATGCATACATATTGGAGCCCCAGGATCTTTCCCAAGCTCAGCTGTGTCTGACACCCAGACTCCGTCAAGGTGAGGAAACGTGGCAGCACCTGTGATTGTGTCTTCACCTCAAGCCACTGTCCCCAGGACATAAAAGCTGGTTGGCAAAGTGAAAATAATACAAGGCAATATTCTGCTTCTATCATACAATCTTTTATCTCATTTTTTTGTCTGGTTTTGTAAATAGCGATCTATGTATATTCTGGGAAGCCTATAAGAATACACCAGGTATCCCCCAAATAGCTCCTTCTATGGGAAGGATAAGTTGTCTCCTCCAGGGAGGCCTAATTCTATGAGATATTTTGGTTTAAGGGTGAGAATGGCAGCTGGCCATTATCCAGCTGTGATGGACCCTTGGGCATCATATTACCTAGACTCTTGAAACCCTAGTTTCCTCAGGAAGAGCTCTAAAGTTAATATTTTGAATAATATAATTTCTAGAATCTCTTTCAGATCTAAATTCTAAGATCCTGAGCCTACCATGCATGCTCAGCTTTTCTTTTTCTGTGAAATGACGGACAAGCAAAAGCAAAACCAGCCAGAACCCAAATAACTAGAATAATACACCAGTTAATTATGCACTGTATTTGTTCAATAATCGTTTCTTGAAGATCATCTTTATGCCAGTTCTAGGTACTGGGAACACTGGGGAAAACAAGATACACAAGATTGTTGCCCTCGTGGTGCTCACTGCTTAGTAGGAAAGAAAAACAAAGCAGAGAAAGCGAGCAAGGAACAGGTTGGACAAAGACACATGCTATCCAATGGGGAATTTTAAGTTCACCAAGTTAACCACACCTCCCCCTCCCCCAAGCCCCAAGATTTGTGATGAAGTATCAGCTTTTAAGTAGATTTAGAGCATTTAATTTGCTTGCATGGAGAGAGCTCCGAATTCCAGCCACTACACCACCAGGGAGCGTCTAGTTTGCTTGTACGGAAACAAGGAAGGGAAAACAAATCAAAAGGGAATTCTGAAACTCTGAAATTATTAACTCTTTTCATTTTGAGGGCATGAAATCTAGACTCCCCTGCCCCCCAAATGAGCAACGCTAGGTCTTAGATACAGCATCTAATAGATGAAGTTTGTCTATGGGGAAAAAGCTGACCCATGGGTCACAGTTGAGGTATTCACTAGCATCTTTGTTTGTTGTTTTTTTGAACTTGCCCGAGGCATGTGAAGTTCTCAGGCCAGGGACTGAACCCGAGCCACACCAGTGACAACACCAGATCCTTAACTGCTGGGTCACCAGGGAAGTCCTCATTTGTATCTTGATCAAGTATATTGATAGGAAAAATATCCAAAATATGAAAGAACTAATTTGAAAGCATATAAAGCTTCTTAGGGCCACACCCATGGCATATGGAAGTTCCCAGGCTAAGGTCAAATCAGAACTACAGCTACCAGCCTACACCACAACAAGAGCAACACAGGATCTGAGTTGCGTCTTCAGCCTATACCACAGGTCATGGCAACCCTCATGTATGCTACTTGGATTCATTTCCACTGTGCCACAATGGGAACTCCTACAATTTTTTTAAAAGGACAGAAAACAATACATGTATAATGCCAGTAAATAAGCAAAACAGCAAACTTAAAAGTCTGTAAGAAATAGCTTTGAATTTCATGGAATGTCCACACCAGAAATAAATCAGTCAAACCTAAGGAACATGTGACATTAAGTTAGAGAGAGAAAGCTTTGTGGGTGTTTCAAAGGCCTGGGTGGTTGTGGTGTTGGCCCCTTCTTACGCAATATTTCCTCTCTAAATATATGGCTTTTCTTTCCCTTGATTTAGTGTTGTTATGAATGCACACATATGCTTCAGAGTCATGACTACAGCTGCTTTATTTGACTCATGCATGGAACAAAGTGGGAAGAAAAAAAAGAGTATGAAAATTTTCTGAAGCCACAGAGAAAGAGCTGAAGGAGGGCTGTCTGGGAAGGAGGGGTGGAGAGTGATGAGGTTGTGTGGACCCTTCAGAAAAGCCTGACACACAACCGGGAGATAGATGTCTTGGCGAGCTAATGCACAGCACAGTGACTGCAGACCACAACACCATATTATATATCCAGCTTGCAAAGAGACTAGATGTTAATTATTCCCACCACAACATAGAAATGGTGATTATTCCATGAGTTGAGATGTCAGCTAGACACTCATATTGCCATATAGAAATGGATCAAATCAACCCGTTGTACGTTAAGCTTACACTGGGTTATATGTCAAGTATATTTCTCTCAAGAAAAAGGAAGACCAGTTTAAAATTCATCCAGTTGTAAAGGGTGAAAGGCAAGAAACAGGAGATTAGGGAAAAGAGGGTATTTATCTTATGGCCACAAAGGATAAGGCCAAGATCGTGGCCAGGATGGAAAACAACCCTGAGTATCGTCATGGTACTGGTGACAGACTGGAACCTATGATTTATATTTGGAAATCTTTGCAAATCAGATATTTCTGTGTTAAAGTGTGCCTGTTTTCTGAACATTTGTCTTGGATGAACCAGTGTTTTTAGCCATGCTTCATTTTCTTTTAAGACAAGCTTAATGCTCTTCTTTGTCATTCAGCAAATCTGTCAGAAGTGGATGATTTGCTGACAGTTTAGCACCAACTACAGTCTATTTTCCTCACTAAATGTTGAATTAGAGACTTGGCACAAAATATGGATTTCTAGAAATTTTTCTGCAGAGGTTAATGTGCTTGAAGGTCAGCAGGGTGTGTTTTGGAAGAAGGTAATATAAAGTGTTTAAAAATATAGATTTGAGAGGTCTTTTGCAAGAGCTTCATTGTCTAAAATGCAATCCTTAGTTTCTCTGAGATTAATGTACCCACAAAAGAAATCATTACTTGTACTTTGACTGAGCTGTTTCTGAAGCTACTGTAACACCAGATCTATACTGAGTCCAATATGCATGGGCAACAGTACAACTATAACTCAGCCCAGTGTGATGATGATGTTTAAGTAGAAAGCAAGATTCAAGGAAAGTGTTTTGCAACAATGTCTCCTCTAAATAACAGAGTATTTACTGATTCACCAAGAAAACACCAGTGTTTGAAAAGACTGCGGGTGCCACAAGCGATTAGTGTGTCTACGAGGGATCTTTGGCAATTCCCAGAGAAGACAGGAAGATGTTATACGGGATGTGAAATGCAGGGGCCATTTCTAAAGTAATGGATACCGACACAGAGCTACAAACAATTTTAAGGTTTACACATCACTCAAAGAAATTGGATTAGAGCCAGAGAAAAAGATGTTTTATATTATAGTTTTAAAAAAAAATCTTAAGGGGATTTGATGCAAGACAGTATAATACCTACCTTCTTTTGAAATGTAATGTCCACACG
Organism: Catagonus wagneri; assembly: GCA_004024745.2. Lineage (NCBI taxonomy): Eukaryota > Metazoa > Chordata > Mammalia > Artiodactyla > Tayassuidae > Catagonus > Catagonus wagneri. The sequence continues at coordinate 3,401,374 of PVHT020000229.1, read as the reverse complement.
AAGGCAAAGTGTTCTGTGTCATTTCTGGGGTGACATGTTACTGTTTTGAGCATGTTTCTTTCCAAAAGACTTCATACCAGCAACAGCCTATACACACGCAAATAGTTTACAAGGGACACGTAAATAAAGTCCTAAATCCTAGTTTTCCAAGGTCCTATCTTCTGCTGAAAGAACTACTCATCAGCGGTTTCATAACCTAAATTCTCAGATAGGAGCAGACTGCCATTTGCATTTCAGAAACACATGAACTAGTTTAGTGCTTTGGCTCGGACTTGGGATGGTGCTTGTGGACGGGAAACCAAGCGGGGCCCTGTGGGAATCCCGAGCACAAGCCTTTCTGGGTCCCCCACTTCTTATTCTTAGGCAATAAACTTTTACCTCCACGACCTTCCCTGAGTTCCAAAGGCCAAGTTCCAACAGTTGCTAATCAGGGAAGGGAGGGGAGGCAGAGATCAGGGAGGAACAGTCAAGAAACAATAGTGCGTTTTCTGAGGAATCTCCATACTGTTTTCCATTAGATCCAGGAATCCCACTCCTGGGCATCTATCCAGAGGAAACCATGACTCGAAAAGACACATGTACTCCAGTGTTCGTTGCAGCACTCTATGCAATAGCCAGGTCATGGAAACAACCTAAATGCCCATCGACAGAGGAGTGGATAGGGAAGATCTGGTACATACACACAATGGAATATTACTCAGCCATTAAAAGGAACGATTATCGACATTTATAGCAACATGGATGGACCTAGAAATTATCATGCCAAGTGAAACCAGTCAGACAATTAGACAGCAACACCCAATGCTACTGCTTACATGTGGAAACTAAAAAGACACAGTGAAACTCTTTGCAGAACAATGACTCACAGACTTTGGAAAACCTTGGTTTTTCAAATAAGACAATCTGGGGGGTGGGGGGACACAAAATCTGTCAAATTGACTTGCGATGATTTATGTACACCTATAACTGAAATAAAATCCATTAAGTTAAAAAAAAAAAGAAACAATAGTGCGGCCTTTGGGCAGCCTCCTGGTTTCTCCTCAAGGAGTATGAGTAATGGTATCTCTGAGTTCTTCTGCAGAACTAAAACACCCAAAAAATGAAAACAAGAGAGGACGACCAGTCCTGGAGCCACTAAATACCAACTCTGAAAAAGAATGAAAAGCTTACATCTCCCCAATCCTTATCTGTGGCCCTATTTTCTAACTTACAAACCGTAAAACTACCTCCTAATCTCTCCCAAGGGAGGGCATGGTCTTTAGGGCATTAGCCTGCCATGCCCTCCTCCTTGATCTCTGACAAAGCAATAAAGCTTTTTTTTTTTTTCTCCTTTCCCCAAACTCCGTCGCCGCATTTCTGTTCAGCACAGGTGGACAGAGGCTGAGTTTTGACAGCAGACGCTGGTTGGAAGAGTGGTTGATTCCTTGTGGAGTGCCCTCTTGGAGACCACGCTTTCTCCAGAAGATGTCCTGCTCCAAAGGCTTAACTGCTGTGGCCTCAGCCTGGATCTTCAGTCTCCTGATCTGTCCTCCATTTTTCATTCCTCTGCTTCGCCCCTCTGCACACCTTCCACTTGACCAAGCCGAGCCAGTTAACAGTGATGTCATGCTCACCTGTCTCTTCATCCTGCCTAATTGATTTCAAGGCCCTGCCCAACCCAGACCTCCCAAACATAGTTACATCCTTCTTCCTCCACATCGTGTGCATTACTCTGCTTGGTCTTAGCCCTTCTCTCATCTGCCCTCTTTCACCACTGATGCTCTTTCTGATATTTTGTCACTGAACTGTGGCTTCCTGGACGCTTGTGTCTTAGTCATCTTTGTACACCTCACAGAAACTGACAGGGGACTTTTTCTCTTGCAACTGTTCAGTAAACATCATTGATTGGATTAAAAAAAAATCACAAAGGGAGTTCCATCATGACTCAATGGTTTTGGAACCCAACTAATATCCATGAAGACTTGTGTTTGATTCCTGACCCCGCTCAGTGGGTTAAGGATCTGGCGTTGCCATGAGCTGTGGTGTAGGTCGCAGACACGGCTTGGATCTGGCACTGCTGTGACTGTGGTGTAGGCTGGAGGCTACAGCTCCTATTCAACCCCTAGCCTGGGAACCTCCATATGCCGTGGGTCCCAAAAAGACAAACAAACAAAAAAATTGTGAGGAACTTCTAGAGAAAAATGTGATTTGGACAGTTACAAAATAATTTTAATTTCCCAGAGTTTCCGAAGAACCCTGAAAGAACAGTTGCCTATACTCAGAAATCAAGTAAACATTTGAGACTTAAGCAAATTCATTGTAGTCAAAAATATCGAACTGGCCCAGAATTTGCCTTGTGCAAGTCACTTGAGGTGGGAAAACCAAAGGTCGTTGCTGCCAAACTTGTAACGGTTTAGAATGCCTCGCTTGGGTCGTGGAAACATTCTCCTGGCTGGTCTCTGTCCTGCATGGCATTTCGCCTCCAACCACAGTCTTCAGTAAGGAATATTCAGTAAACTGAAAAATGACTCTGTCTGGATCGTGCTGTCAGGATGACATGTAGATGCCGTGGCCTGACGCATCATGCCTTCATATCCTTCCCCTGCCTGCCTTTCCATTTGTGTCTTTGTAGTTTGCTCAGGCTATCCTTCCAGATTCATTGCTTCTTCTCTGATCCCACGCTTTCTCAGTCCTCTGTTTTGGGGAGGGGGAATTTTTCTTGGAATTTACTCCCTCTTTTCGTTTTGCAAAAGAATTCCTTCTTGTCCTTTCAAATCAGTTGAAGCAAATTCTTCAGGCTGAGTGCTTTCCAGGTGCAGATGTCATCATAGCACCTTCTAGGACAGCGCTTCCTACACTCTGTCATAGTAACTGATGCTTTTGTTGAGTTCCCTAGAGAGGGCCAAGATCATGTCTTATTCACATGTCTGCAGATTTGGGAACCTGCAGTACAGAGGGGAAATTTTAGGTAATGATGAAGACTGAGGTTCCTTCAGAGGAACACAGAGACTGAAAAAGCATCAGACCGAGACCCAAGGAAGACCAGCATTCACAAGGTCAGCAGAAGAAAAATATCCACTAAGGAAGACTAAAAAGGAAGAGGAGAATCAGAAGAGGTCCACATTTGGAATCCAAGGTAGGGAAAAGGTTTTTATTGAAAAAAAAATGTTCAGTAAAGAGATCAAGTTAAGTAGCCTTAAAAGGTACTCATTAGATTTGGTGCTTGGGAGCTCATTGGTGGCCTTTGCTGTAGATCACACGGTATTTTTCAAGGGTTTATAATACAAACAAACACTCTCTCACACCCAGAGACCTAACATGTAATTTCCCTTGAGCCTTTGGGATGACTAGGTTGGCAGATCTGCCATAATTTTTTCCTTCGGGATTTAGTCCAGGCTCTCATCACAGAGAGATAATTGGCCCAAGTTGAAGAAGGAGGATATATTTCTGTGCTTTGGATATGGTTTTAATCCCAACGCGTCTTGTATAATACAGTCTTCCATACCTCATCGGATTCTCCAAACCTCACCTGCTTGCCAGGCCCTCAGCTGCTCCCGAGCCTTGACTGGTCCTCTGGGGTCCTGTGCAATTTTGCCACCTGAGGCCGGTCAGCTGCACTCCTGGGCTCTTTGGTTCTTCCAGGCATGTCCAGGCTGAGATGCAAAAGGACACCGTAGGTATGGGCTTCTTTAGGGGCCATCGAGGGAGATGGGGGACCTGGCTTAGAATTTGGGGAAGGAACTCCGAGTGGGGTGAAGTTGGAATGCTGGAGGTGGGAAGAAGCTGTGCAGACAGATTTCCTCTCCTTCCTCCTTGAAGGGACTGCTTTGAGCAGCCTCTCTGCACAGCACGCCTGGAGTCATCTCAGGTGGCCGAGTGGCTGCACGTGCTGAGCCACCAGCTGTGTGTCTGTGCTGCTTAGGGTAAAGCAGTGGTCAGTAAAGCAGTGACAAGCGGTGGCTTCCCAGACCTGTCCTGTCACCTTTCTCTTTCCTTAACTCTCACTGCCTTGGGATTCCACTTTTCAAAAAAAAAAAAAAAATCACCCCTGTCCAGGCTCTGCTGTCGTGGAAACCAGGCTGAGACATTTCTTTTTTCTTTTTTTTTTGTCTTTTGTCTTTTTAGGCATATGGAGAGTCCCAGGCTAGGGGATGAACTGGAGCTATAGTTGCTGGCCTACGCCACGGCCACAGCAAAGCCAGACCGAGCCGTGTCTGTGACCTACCCCACAGCTCACGGCAGCGCCAGATCCTTGACCCACTGAGCAAGGCCAGGGTTTGAACCCGAAACCTCGTGGTTCCTAATCAGATTCATTTCCGCTGTGCCACGATGGGAACTCAGGCTGAGACATTTCTTTAGTTCCCGTGTCACTTTTGATGCAGGTGATCACGGAAATACCAACAGCAAAGCCCACGCTTTTCTAGTCAGGATCAGACCTGTCCTTTCATCCCCAATCTCATGGCAACGGATAAAGCAAGAATGTCACCTGATTTGAATGACATGAGTAACTCATTTTAACTGACAGCCTGCCTATTTCACAAAAGTCAGAAAATTGAATTGAATAAAAAGAATTGTTTATTTGGGGGCTGAGAACCCGAGATCCACATGCCAGCGCGTCATTACAGCACCGGGCTCTGACTTAACTTTTCTTGGCTGCAAATGGCAGGAAAATAGTACTCTTTGAATATCAGGGAGAAGACAATTTTGTCAAAACTCCACCAACCTACTGAGCCCACCGTCGGCTGGGCCCCACCACCCGGATGTGAAACTGTATGACTGTTGAAACAAGAGTCCTTTAGGTTCCAAGTAATCAATATTATTTTCCTGAACTGAGAGGTCGTTAGAATTGTTTCTCAGGCTTTTAGAAAAACCTCCAAGAGGACAAGTGAACTCAGATATCTTGGAGAAGAAGGAATAAGTTAAATGCTGGAATCTGGAGTCAGTTAGTCCCTTTGCTGGACAAGAGTTGAGAGATTCTGAATAAGAACTTCAGAGATTCTGAATAAGGGGAGAAAATGAAATCAGGGACTGCCAAATTCTATTTCTAGAAGTTTGATTAGGAAAGGAAGAACACACAAGGTGGTTGCTAGAGGAAGAAGGTAGGTCAGAGCTTTCATCTTGCTGCTATTTACTTTTTGAGTTTCGTGTAGATTTTGTCTGTTTACAAACTGAAGGGAAAGAGCCATCCCCTGAGTGAGTGGTGTTGCAAAGAGAAAATGTTTCCTGTGTTTCCAGATGACTCTTGGGATCTCATGCGAGTTCTGAATGTTTTTTTTCCTTTCATTTTTGGCCACCTCTGGTATACGGAGTTCCTGGGGCCCGGGATCAGATCCCAGACGCAGTCTCAACCCAAGCCACAGCTGCGGCAATGCTGGATCCTTAACCCACGGTGCCAGGCTGGGGATTGAACCTGTGTCCCAGGCTCCCAAAGACGCTACCACGGTGCCACAGCAGGAACTTTGAGTTCTGAAATTTTATGGTCATCCCTTCTCGCCTGGGCCTCAGTGTCCTCTTGTTTGTAAAATGAAGACACTGCAGTAGGTGGTCTCGGTAGTTGTTGGGATAAGATGGTAGTTTCACAGGCATTTGCTTTGCTGTGAAAGGCTGTTAGGGGCCTGTATTGACTTATTTTCAGGTCCCCCACTGTTTCCTCCATCTTTGAATCTCAGAGCAGAAATACATCCTAGACCACTAACCCGCTTTATTCTAACGGCAAAGTTAGCATTCCGAACACCGTACGGAACACCAGGGTGTGGTAGTAATGTAAATCTAAAACTAAGAGAAAAAAAAATGAAAGCAGGAGTTCCCGTCGTGGCTCAGCAGAAATGAATCTGACTCGTATCCCTGAGGACTCAGGTTCTGTACCTGGCCTCGCTCAGTGGGTTAAGGATCCAGAGTTGCTGTGGCTGTGGTGTAGGCCAACAGCTACAGCTCGGATTCGACCCCTAGCCTGGGAACCTCCATATACTGCAGGTGTGGCCCTAAAAAGACCAAAAAAAGAAAAAAAAAGAGTGCCTTTATGGATTGGCTGCACAGATTCTGAAGTCCTGATGTGCTCAAGGAAGATGGCTGAAGTATAGACAAGTAGGGATTAGGCCAACTGTAGAAAGAGCGAGGAAAGGGAGAGAAAGAGAGAAAGAGGGGAAAGGAAACTTCACCGCTGAAATAAACATCAGGAGCTCCCAGGTTCTGTTCTTTTTTTTTTTTTTTTGTCTTTTTGTCTTATCTAGGGCCACACCCGCAGCATATGGAGGTTCCCAGGCTAGGGGTCTAACAGGAGTTGTAGCCGCCGGCCTTCGCCACAGCCACAGCCACGCGGGATCCGAGCCGCGTCTGCAACCTACATCACAGCTCATGGCAATGCCGGACCCTTAACCCACTGAGCGAGGCCAAGGATCGAACCCGCAACCTCATGATTCCTAGTCGGATTCGTTAACCACTGCGCCACGATGGGAACTCCCCAGGTTCTGTTCTTAGTTGGGCAGATCTCGAACTCCCAGGCCTACCAAGCCTCTCGAACATTCAAACTCTTGCATTTCTCTTTGGTCTCTCTGCAAGCTGGCGGGAAAGATGCACACAGGCAGAGTCTTTGTGGCTTTTTCTTATTTGTTCTCCATCATCCCAGTTTTCTGTGACTGTTAGCTGATTGATGCTGAGGACACCGTTGAGGCAGCCTCTTAAATAGGTGAAGCGCACGTATAATTTGGGTGAGTGGGGGGTGGCAGCTCTACTGGCTTGATTCTAATTTCTGAGAACCTGCAGTTTTAAGCACCGTGCCCCCAGCTGGTGCTCACACAGTGAACAAAACCACTGGGGTCCCTGAGTTCATGGGGCTCCCATCCCGATCAGGCTTGCTCTTGGGGACCTAATCCCATATTCTGTGCAATGTTAAATAATTCTTTCTCATTTTTCATAGATACTTTAGAAGAACGATGCAGATTTTATGCATGCAATGTGTGTTGAATACCTACTGTATGCGAATGAACATTCAAGGTGTTGGGATAAAATGTAGGACAAGACCGCTCGGTTCTGCCTCTTTGGAGTTGATGCTGGAGTGTGGAAGATGGAGACCGAGGAAATAATTACAGGGAGTGTGGTAAGTGTTATGAAGAAATACAGAAGAGTGAAAGACACATGCTGGCGTAAAACTAGAAGGTCAGAGAGCAGTCGCTGAAGAGGGCAGGCTCGAGATCCTTAGAGCTCATTCTCAATTATTTGAGTTTGGCAAATGCAATACAGAGTAAAATTTTCATCTCTCATTTGACTTTCTTCTCTTACCTGGAATGACCACAGGTCTCCTCTCCCTCTGTGATCAGTTGCTGCTGGCCAGGGATCATCCTCATTTAAATGTTAATATAAACAAAACATTATCGGGAAGGTAACTTTGATACAAATGATCAAATAAAGAGTTCTAATTATTTAAAAATTATCTGCCATGTTCGATTCTTTGTGCCAATTTTTATGAATATGTATAGTTGAGAACTGACTGCAAAATACTATTTCTGGCAGGTAACTGATCTCTTCCAAAGACCAATTTAAGTTTTATTATCTATGCTCGATTCTTGAAAGAGTGTTAATGTTTCCCAGTTACTTTGCTGTGTATCAAATTAACTGTATCCTTGGGTGTTCCCGTTGTGGCTCAGTATTAATGAACCCGGCAACTGTCCATGAGGACGAGAGTTTGACTGCTGGCCCCACTCAGTGGGTTAAGGATCTGGCATTGCCATGAGCTGCAGTGTAGGTCAAAGATGTGGCTTGGATCTGGCGTTGCTGTGGCTCAGGCCTAGGTCAGCAGCTGCAGCTCCAGTTGGACCGCTAGCTTGGGAACTTCCATATGCCGCAGGTGCAGCCCTAAAAAACAAAACAAGACAAACAAACAAAATAAAACTGTGTTCTATGATGCTCTATGAAAGCATTTCTTAAATTCTAACTTGAGATGCTTGTGACTCACTTGCTGTGACCATTAGCTAGCTGATGCTGCAGTGACCAGGAACACAATCAGATGGTCTCTTAAATGGGGGAAAAACACCTATGATCTGGAAAAGTGGAGGAAAAGTGGAAGTGGTTGGGCTACTAGCTTCATTAATACAAGATGCTTTGGACTCATATTACCTTTCAGACTACAGCTAGAATAAGCATCACCTAATCCACCTGTGGACACTAGAGAGAGAGACAAAGGTCTTGGAAGATCAGGAGCCAAGACCTCAGATTAGGAAATCAGATATTTGGGTTACATGCCTTTTTATCTCAAAACACAGGTTCAAAAACCATGTACATCACAATTCCCTGAAAAGAGTCAAAACGTAGTTAGAACAGAGATAACCCCAGTAGCCACTAAGTTCTTAGAAGATGTAAGATTCTGTAACCTAGAAAACTACATCCCCAATTTCAAAGCTAATTTATGTCTTCTCCAGATCTAAACCACACACGTCCTGGAACCACGTCAAAAGGGCTTTCTGGAGAATGGTTCAGTCTGTGGCCCATCTCTCAGGTCCCCTTTAAAGTAGAATCAGCTTGGCATTGACCAATGCCACCTATGGAGGAGAGACAAACCAGGTCTAAAGCCAAAGACTGAGGTTGTTATGGGTTTACAGAAGTTCTCCGATTTGGGAATAATTTAAACATTTTTTTTTGGTGACCCTGAGGAAAGCTGTGCATTCTTTCTCCAGAAAAAGGCGCATGGACATGTGTACATAAAATGTTGCTTGTTCTTTTTAAGGGGCCGTGGGCCTCGGGTTAAGAACTCTTGGCTGAGAGGTAGAATGGAAACAAACCACTCTTATTTGGGCTGGAACACACTCCCATTGAGTCTTCTTTGGTGTTGACACAAGGGGTCTCAAGTCGGCTGTGGCGAGTTCACGTTCCATTCTATTCACTTTGATTCCTCTCATTTCTAACCACTTTTAGCTGATCGAAATCCCATAGCCAAGCACAGCATCAAATAAATTCATAGTATACCAAGCCTAGTTTTATAATAATAAAAATCTCTGACCTTTATTTAACATTCACCTCTTTCCTTTCAAAATGTGGAACTGGAGTCCTGGTCTGTTTCAGCCTGGAGACCCAAAGCTTATGTCTGGCAAGGGTTTTGACTGGCTCCTTTTTCCTTTCCTTTGCACACTCATTAATTCTCCCTGATCCTGCCAGCTGTGATTTCTGAGCCCTTGAGAGTTGGAACAAGGTGGAAAAAAAAAAAAAAAAGGAAGAGAAAGAAGAGGAAGGGGAACAGGAAAGACCCCACTGACATGTACTGTTGTGATCTGGCTTCAAGTTGATGATACTATCGCTTTTCCATTTCCTTACAAGACTTAGTAGACTCCGTAAGAGCAAACTAAGGTAATTTTTGGATAGCAGTTGCTGCTGCTGAATTCTCACCATTGCAGCTGAGGATCAGTGAGCCTTCTGAAGAAAAGGGATACTTACTGATATCTCTGGCTTGCTTTGGCACCATTAAGCCTTAGTAATTCTGAACATTTATTAACAGTGCATTGAAAGAAATGGCATATTCAGGCTGACTTTTTCCTCATTATTAGCTCTGGAGACCTCAGCCAACTTCTCTGTACATATACATATCTTAGCTTGATTTTCTCTCTCTATCCTCTAATCCCTCCCAGCCCTCTACTTGTATATGTGTGTACACACACACACACACACACACACACACACACACACACACTCATACATCCTTCGATATAGCCTTTGGCTATGCTTTTCCTGCTTAATGGAATTGATCAAACACAGAAAGTCAACACTGATCAGTTTTAGCCTTTCTAGATGGATAGGGAAGAAAGTGGAGTGAATAGAAGGGCTGTAGGCTTCGGAGACAAAAAAAAAAAAAAAATCACATCTCAAACTAGCTGTTCCCTTTACCAGCTGTGGAACTCTGATGAGTCATTTATTATCTCAGTGGTTAGTTTTCTAATTAGAAAAAATGAGCACAATGATAACCACTTTACAGCCGTGTTGGATAACCAGAGATGATGTCTACGGGGCATCTGACACTCAGTGGATGAGAGTTTGTGAAGGTTATTTTGAAAACGTACCTCAAGTCCCTTTGGTGCAAATGCAACACATTTACTGCATTGAGAAGAAAAACACTACTTAGGCTGGGGTTATTTTTCTCTTGCACATGTGGTTTCCCATAGTTCTACATGTGTGGCTTGGTTCTTGGATTCCACTCAGTCATTATGCAACATCCTGATGTCCCAAAGATGCTGCGTTGGAGAGAGAGGTGCATTTCAAACAGACATAAGGAACAGAGGCAGATTTCGTTGGTGGTGGGGAAAGACGAACTTGGCCAGATGTTTCCCAGCCTCCCACAGGCTGTGACTCACAGGTGGCCGCTGGTGCTGTGTGCAGCGGCTCAGGGGATAACCTGCGCTCCCAGCTGAGTTCTCCACCACAGTTAGGTCAGAACTTAGATTTATGAGCTCCTGGAGAGGTGAAGTACAGATGGAGAAAATGTCAGCGTTACCTTTGTGAGAGGATCAGCAAGGCACTTTAGGAATTGCCACAGCCATGACTTAGTAGAAAGTCTATACTCCTGTGTGGCTCTCTCTGCCGCTAACTGCTTCCCCTTCTGCTTCTGCACAACCTCTAATTATGCCTGTGGACTGCATCCTCGTTCTTGCCCTCCTTCCCTCTTAGTATTTGTCGGAAGCTCCTTTCATCTACCCTTGTGGGTGGATCTGAAATTCCACTTGGTCACGCATATTCCTGATTGCTGGCAGAACTCAGAAAATGGGGATTGCGTAAGTCAGAGAGTTTGAAAATGGGAGTTGTCTTTGCTTTCTCTCCTTCAGTGGTCATGATGTCGCACCAGATGAATTGCTTTTCTTGGCTATGCCTTTTTTTTTTTTTTGCCTTTTTGCCTTTTCTAGGGCCGCACCCGCGGCATATGGAGATTCCCAGGCTAGGGGTCTAACAGGAGCTGTAGCTGCCGGCCTTCGCCACGGCCACAGCAACGCGGGATCCAAGCCGCATCTGCAACCTACACCACAGCTCACGGCAAACCCGGATCCTTAACCCACTGAGCAAGGCCAGGGATCGAATCTGCAACCTCATGGTTCCTAGTCGGATTCATTAACCACTGAGCCACAACAGGAACTCCTTGGCTATGCCTTTTGATGATGAGGAAACGTCCAGTATGAAACGATGTATCTTGCCATACATTTCTTTACCCTTTGTTTGGGAAAAGAGGAGAGAGAAAGAGAGAGAGGGAGAGGGAGGAAGGGAGAGGGAGAGAGGGAAAGAAAGAAAGAAAGAAAGAAAGAAAGAAAGAAAGAAAGGGAAAGAAAAGAAAAGAAAGGGAAAATATTTCATGTGAGTTGTTTATTTTTGAATGGAAAATAAATGAAATATTCTAAAGAGTCCATGGAATGAAAAAAAGGCTCAGTTTGGGACGTGGAACTCACTTTTCACAAAATTCAGACACAGCCTCTAGAAATGGTTCTGTTCCACTGCTAGCCTTTTGGGTGTATGACTTCCCAGCCTCTATTCTAGCCAACAGCTGCTGGCAATTTTGCAATGAATCTCCCCTTTAATTAATCAATTGGGGTCCACATGGAGGAGGTCTGTATTTACTGTGTCAAAATTTGACAAAAGCATGAATGAAAGGGAATCAGGCATGCACAAAAAATCCAATTTCTTTTTGACTGTATTCAAATAGTAATCAGAAAGCTGCACATAAGAAACATGCAACTGCCTTTGCATAGAGAATGAATGAGGCATTTCTTTTCTATGAAGGGGGGGGCATGCTTTGGTTCCTAGAATAAACACAATAGTACTATAAGATCAAGAATAGAATAATATGGTGAAGGAAGAAAAACAAAGGTCATAAATCCAAGAACTGGAGTAACTGAGAGTTGTTAGGGAAGGAGAATTACAGCAGAGGGGGAGACTTGCCATTCTACCCCGACATAAGCAGAACCATAAGCCGAAAACATGTCCTGAAGTGCTATTAACATGGGACAGTTTTGCTGACAGAGAGGGAAGGACAGTGGGGAACAAGGAGGTTACAAAGCCCGCTTCCTGACACACTCTAAGGAATGCGGAATGCAGGAAAATGAATATATTCGTCTGAAAAGCAGCAGGGGATTGGGGGTGGCCTCAGGTGAGAGCCAGATTTCAATGAAGATGGGCAGGGAGGGGTTGTTCAGAATAGAAGGGTGTCTGTTAAACAGGAAAAGGCTGCCAGAAGGAGCGGCTATACCATGGAATGCATTTTGCTTTACTATTTGCCTCTTGCTAATATACATCGCAATATATGCATGCCAACATGTATGTTGCTAATGCATGTGCCTATATGTATACAGGCATGTGTGTATATACAGCCTACATATATAGTCTACTACTCTTCCAACCTTATCGATTTTATTAGAAAAGTATTCACAACCTCAGAGCATTTGCAAAGGCTAGGAAATCTCTTTAACCAAGCTATTTTTTTTAAACTATGAAATAGCCAAATTAAACTGAACAAGGGAAAAAAAAGTTGACCATGGTACAAGACACCCTTTGGGAAAATGTTATACAATTATATGTATATATAAATTATAGAAGTTATATATATGACGATTCCAAACCAAATAATAGAAGGTAGTCTGGAATTAACTGGGTGTGCAGCATCTGTCTAGATACCCGGGGCTTGGCAAGTCCACAGCTCCTACTTTTCCCCTAACCCCTGGCCCCCAAAGCCCTGCTAACATCAGGGGCCCTCTGGGTCAGGAGGAGAGAAAAACCAAGACTCCCGCCAAGGTGTGTAGGGTACAGCCAGGGTGGGTGGGTTTTGTCTCTGTTTTCCTGCTTCATATATGGTTTCTCCCTCGTTAGAAGGGACACTGCTGACAGCGTTCTTTCTCGGAGGCAGTTTCCATGCCACAGAATGTGCTGAGGTCGTCTGGCGGCTCGCACGCTGAGGGTAAGTAACCACGCCTCGCAGACGCGGTCTTCGGTGCACCTGTACTTGGCGGAGGCAGCGGGTCCTCACCCCCGGCTCGGCCCCGCCCCTCTGTCTTCACAGCTGCTGCTCTCGCCTCCCACCCGAGAGTGTCAGGCAGGGATCTGGGCTGAAGGGATGGGAGGCTGAGTCCTTGCTTCGCAGTGTGCTGTCACCTGCTAATGTACTGGACTCCTGGGATCGCAGGAAGGTTTCTTATATGAAGAGTAATGGGCTAACTTGCACAGCGAGATGAGAAAACACAGACCACTTACCTCTCTAGTTGGGTACAGCCAGAGTTCGGGTTAAAACCACGTGGTAGGAAGCAGCTGCCATGGGCTGGACTAAACGTCTGCTTCTTGCGGAATGTTCTCGGAAACATCATCGGTTGTGGCAAATAGGGAGCGAAGTTGCTGCTTGAAACACAGAGGCAGTCCGCTTTACGTGACAGGTAGTTACTGAGTCAGCCCAGCTCTCTCTCGCCTCTGGACACCGCGAGCCTCTGCCGGCTCCGACCAACTCTCCAAACATGTAGGAGAGATAAGCACTTATTTTCGGTTTTAACAGAAAACGTGTGCTCCAAGAATTAAGAGGAGGGTTTGTTCACGGAGTGACGTGGGAGAGATGTCAGATCTGGAAAGAAAGGTAGAATTTACGTTAAGAGTAGGGAACGAAGGACCATGAGACAAGGAGAGATTTAAAAATTTTTCAGGTCCTATGGGATGTTATTAGAGTTAAGTGAACTCTATCGAGTCTTGTGGGATAGACCACGATGGAAAGGAATATAAAAAAGAACATAGAACATATATGTATGTATGTTTATACATATGTATGTATGTGTCTGTCTGTTTGTCTGTCTATGTATCTAACTAGATATAACCGAAACACATTGCTGCACAGCAGAAATTAATACAACATTGTAAATCAACTATACTTAAAAAAAAAAAAAAAAAAGGGAGTTCCCGTCGTGGCTCAGTGGTTAACGAATCCGACTAAGAACCATGAGGTCGCGGGTTCGATCCCTGGCCTCGCTCAGTGGGTTAAGGATCCGGCGTTGCCGTGAGCTGTGGTGTAGGTTGCAGACGCGGCTCGGATCCCGCGTTGCTGTGGCTGTGGTGTAGGCCAGTGGCTACAGCTCCTGTTAGACCCCTAACCTGGGAACCTCCATATGCCGCCGGTGCAGCCCTAGATAAGGCAACAAGATGAAAAAAAAAAAGGGTAAGCAGTGTTAGGTCATGAGTGTTCACCAAAACAGTGCTTGGGGGAGCTGTTACTATATAACACAGTCCCTCCCTCCCCCCAAATGCAAAAACGACTCAGATGGTGGGAACAAATACGAATAGGGAGAGGGAGAATGAGATAGAGTTGGAGGAAGGGACTAATTCCTCCAAGAAGGAGAAGTTGAAATTTCAAGAGCCGAGACGTTGTCGGTCTCAGCAGGCTTAAGGAAAGGTTACCCCGGTGGTTGACGGGTATGATTTCACTTGTGTAACGGGAAGCCTAGAGAAGGTGTTGCGGTGCTGGACGGCAGCTTGAGGGAGAGAGGATAAGGTAAATAAAAGAGAAAATGAACAGACGCCTTGACTGTCAACGGTACCGTGTGTCCCCTCCTTTTTGCGTCTAGGACTTTGTTTCTTTTAACTACCTGTATATCACTTTGAATGATTTGGAATTTTTAAAAAGGGATTCAGCTACTTGATCGTTTTGCCCCAGTAAGTAATACATTTCCCTAATAACAATGCTAGTGAGTGGGCTGTATGGTGTGGAGCAACTACTGTTCTGTGAAGGAAATTAAATTTCTAGGTCTCTGTTACAGAAACAAGCAGGTGGAATCAACTGTGGCGGATGGGAAGGCACCCGCCTAGCCCCTTCGCTGCCATGTTTTACTTTTTCCCTCCCATTGCCCTGTATCCAATGAGCTGTCCTATCTGAAAGATTTCCCGTTGTTGCTTCCTGCTCATCTCCACGGCCGTGGCAGCTATCCGTACTGCCATGCCTTGGACGTCATCAGCCTATCCTCACTCAGTCCAGACAGCACCATTTGAGCATTCAGGTGGAAGCTGGGATTGCAATTACGCGTGAGACTCAGTCCCTGTTTTTAAGTTGCCCTTCGTCTAGTTAAGGGGCAGGACAAGCAAGCTGACAACAGAAATACTATTTCAGAGCAAAGAAATGGAGACGTTTTCAGCACACACAGGAGGGCCTCCCAAGCTAGGCAGAGGTTCAGGGGTGATTTTGTGGCGAAGGAAGGAGATGCCATGCTGGTCAGAGAAGGAGGGTGAAAAAGAAGTGACTCGGCAAAGGTTTGGAGGTATGAGTGGCCATGGCACGTTCAGGGACCCGTGAGGGGTTCTGAATAACGATCCCAGGAAAAGCGGTTAATGGGAAGACAGTAGCCAAGCAAGGACACAGGAGCCGGCTGTGTTGGGTCTGAGTTGCTTTCATTTGTCACCGTCACGCATCTGTTCATGGTTTTGAGTGTTTACCATGCACAAAGCTTAGAGACTAAGCCCCACGTCTTTCAGGGAACTGAGAGTCATTTCAATAATTTGTTGACAAGCAAGATCACAGGTGAGGGGAAGCTGGTGCTGGATGCAGAGAGGGGAAAGGGCTGATTGATGCCTGACCAGTGACCGCATACCTCTGCTGTCCCCAGACCACAGCTGCAGAACGCAGCTTCACTGACAGTGCAACTAAATTTCAGGTTAACTTTCCGCTTTCTGTAGGAAAATATAAATCTGGGAAGGATGATGGGGCATTCAGCAGTGAGGAAATGAGTCAGGGACTAAGTAGAAGCAAGCTAGATGGTTGAGCAATTTTCTTAAATGCTGTATGAAAGGGGAATCTTGAAAAGGAATAAGGTTTGGCTTGACTTCTTATTCAGAGCTTATAAACATGCTGGGCGGCGTGCACCAGGCAGAGCATCAGTGCATTAGGGGCTGTAATCTGGCCGAGTTTCTACAAAGTAACTCCAAGCAAGAAATGAAAAATGAGGGTGTTTGATTTCTACAGAATCAATTTTTCAAAAAAAAAAAAAAGATAGTGAGTAATGGATGCAACAGCATGGAATAACTGAATAATACAATGGGAAGGAATTAGGAGCAAAAAAGGGAAACGAGGGTGCTCAAAGATAACCTGATCCACGGCAAAGGGTTATAAACTACCATTTTTAGCCATAAAGGTACTTTTAGGCCAAGGAAAAGAATAAGAAAAATAAAAAGTAATTTAAGATTAAAAAAAAAGAGAGGAACGTGTGAAATATTAAACACATGGGCCATGCAATATTGAAAAGACGGAGCAAAATTAAAATAATATATAAGCTTTGACACTTTCCACTTTTGTTTAAAGCCACGTTGCTTCAGTCTGTCTCCCAAACCGTTGACACTTTCCTGGGGGCCCTTCCTCAAAGCTTTTGGGGAAAATACTGAGCTCTACTAGCTTCTCCTTTCTCTCTCATTTCAGGCACCTCGGAGTTCCCATCCCTTCCATGTGCAGACACCAGTCCAGCCACCCAATTGGGGGAGTTTCTGTTAAACTTCACATCCTGCTCCAGTTCTTGAAATTATGGGATCAAAGGGAGTGCCTGCTTCTGAGACAGAGTGGCCAAGGCTCTGGGGACAAAACAATAAAGACGAACTTTCAAAAGAGAGGGGAACTTCTTCTTCCAGAATCAGGGTTCTCGAAGTCTCTTTCTTCTTTGATATATACGGTTTTTAAATTGCATTGAAGTAGAGGTGATTTGCCATATTTATTTCTGCTGTAATAATCTGAGTGATTTGGTTAATCAAATACACATTCTTTTTCATATTCCTTTCCATTGTGGTTTATCACAGGGTGTTGAATAGAGGGATATGGTTCCATGCGCCTTGTAGGGCCTTGTTGTTCATCCATCCTGTATATATACGAGTTTTCCTCTGCTAATCCCAAATTCCCAGTTCTTTTCTCCCTCCTCCCCTCCCCCTTGGCCACCGAAAATCTGTTCTCTGGTCTTTGAGTCTGTTTTTGTTTCACAGATCCTCTTTTATTTTTTTCTCCTCTCAGAAGGATTTCTCTGCCTCAGTGGTCCCCGCCTTATAAACCCAGGCCAAGTAGCATCCACATTATCTGGGAACTCATTCAAAATGCAAATTTTGGAGTCCCGCCCCAGAAGCTGATTCTGGGGGGGCAGCCTGGGAATCTGTACTTACAGGTCCCTCCAGGTGGTTCTGATCCACATTCAAGTATGAGAAGGCCTCTTCTGTTCTTTGGTCCAGCTGGTTCTGAACAGTCATTTCCAGTGAAGCCCGGGCCCGAGTCAGGTGCTTCACACATGTGCTCTTTCTTAATCCTTGAAAAAAAAATTATGAAGCTTTTTTTTTTTTTTGCTACTTGCCATTACACAGAAGACAAAACCGTGGCTCTCTTGGATAAAGGAGCTTGCCCGAGGTATTGATGATAATGAGGAAGGAGCTGAGATTTGAATTAGATCTGGTCAACGCCAAAGTTTATGCTTCTGTCTCTGCATACTGCCGTTTTCTTTTTCTTTTTTTTTTTTTTTGTCTTTTTGCCTTTATCTAGAGCCGCACCTGTGGCATATGGAGGTTCCCAGGCTAGGGGTCTAACAGGAGCTGTAGCTGCCGGCCTTCACCACAGCCACAGCAACGAGGGATCCGAGCCACGTCTGCAACCTACACCACAGCTCACGGCAACGCCGGATCCTTAACCCACTGAGCGAGGCCAGGGATCGAACCCGCAACCTCATGGTTCCTAGTCGGATTCGTTAACCACTGAGACACGACGGGAACTCCACTGCCGTTTTCTTTGAGCATCACAACCTCTTCTAGTTCAACTTTTCATTTCCCAATCAATGCTTTCTCCTCCCTTTAATCCCCTCTACCCTACCTCAAAATAGATCTGTACTTGACCGCCATTCACTGCCCCCTGCTTAGCGAGAGGGAAGGAAGAGGCTTTTTTAAGGGTGACCCTTCCAGTCTGTGTGCTCGTATCTGAGATTCCTCCTCTTGCCCGTCTCTCGGCCGTTTTCTGTCTTTGCCTTTTCTTTGTTTTCTTTTCACTAGCTCTTCCGATTCTTTTTATCTCTTCCAAAAATTGATTGTCTCCTTCTTTTCTTTTTATACTGATTTTTATTTTTTCTATTATAGTTGGTTTACAGTGTTCTGTCAAGTTTCTACTGCATAGCAAAGGGAGGCAGTCTCTCTCTCTCTCTCTCTCTCACACACACACACACACACACACACACACACACACACACACACCACGCTCCATCCCAAGTGACTAGGTATAGTTCCCTGTGCTATACAGCAGGATCTCATTGCTTATCCATTCCAAATGCAATAGTTTGCATCTTTTAACCCCAGACTCCCAGTCCTTCCCCCTCCCTCCCTTTCCTCCTTCTTTCATTTTGAGCCATCAGACTCCCTTGTCTTCCCTTCCTGTTTCTTATTCTCTACTGAGTAGCTCACCCATTCCCAGGATTTCTCTTTGGTTGAAATCCAAATCTGAGTTTCCAGCCTTGGTCTCTTTCCCATGCTCCAGACCCACGGGTCCAGCTTCTTGCTGGATCTCTTATTCAACCTCAGCTCAGTGCTTATGGGTCTTTTCTGCAGATCAGCTAAGACAGAGCTGATGGTCTTTTCCCCAGATCTGCTCCCCGTCTGGCTGGTGGGACCATTCTCCACTCTGTCAGGAGAGAAAGCTTGGACTCAGCCCTCCTGTTCACACTCTTTATCCAATCAGTCTTCCTTAAAATAATCTGGGTTGTATTCTCCAACTAGATTACAGGCTTTTTGAGGGATGGCCAGGATCTTATTCCCCTTTTATCTCTACAGCTAGCTCATTGCTTTGCATGCTATGGGTGCTCAAGGATTGTTAATAGAAATATCAAAGGATTTAAAAAGTAACGACTGCTATTCGCATAGGAGGAGGAGAGAAACAGCAGACTCTCCAAAGGTAGGTTAAAATAATTTATTGACAGCCAAGGTGACTGTTAAAACACACGCTGAGTTATTAGTCCCAGAGGTGCAAGTGATGGAGACCCGGAAAGACTTATCAAATAATGAATCAAAAGATGGTCCCCGTAGCCTTCTGTGAAGAGGCAGAGATATTTCAACATCTCAAGAATCAAGTACTACAATCTTTTATGAGACTAGAAAATCACTGTAGGTCTCATAAATTTCCCTCTTCTCATTGTTCCAAAGGCTTAATTTAGGATGAGTCACTCCATAAATCTAAGCAAAGATGACTAATGATTATAATAACAATGTCATAAATTATATAGTGCTTTTCCTCCCGAGGAAAACTGTATCTAATTTATTCTCACAGTGGTCCCCATTGGTTGCTAGGGCCAGGGATCTTTATTTCTATTGTTCAGCTACCTGGGCATGGAAGTGTGCCTTGCTTCTTTTCCCTGTGGTCACGCCATGCCCTGCGGCTGCATCCGCATGTCTACTTCCAGCTGGATTCCTGCTCGCTCCTCGCCTTCTTCAGTCTCCAAGCCTTCAGTTGGCTTTCTTTCCTCTTCTTCGTCCTACCACACTCACAATCTGATATAAGAAAATATTGTCACTTGTTCATTGCCTAGCTTATTGCCCCAGAAATTTGGGAAACCTAACCAAGGGTGAATCAAAAAAGGTAAAAAAAAACATGCAAAATGAATTTTAAGCCCCTTTCCTGATAATATCTATGATTCACTCCTCTCCTCTAACAGATATTTAAAGTTACTGCAATTTCCGTTTTCCTTTTTGCTGTGTTCATTTCAGATACCCTAGCCTATTCTCTTCTACTGTTAACTCCAGTGAAACAGGAATGAAGCACTTCAATCACTGTTGATCCAATTATACAAAATGGTATTAAACACATAGCTATTTACAAAGTGATCTAGTTAAAGGCACAGTTTCAGGAATACTTATCATAGTATCTGAGTCATTAGAACATGAATCCATATCCTTTGATACTAAATTTGTTATTTGGTCCATAAATCTTTTATTTTGTAAAAACTTAAGCAGAACTTAGGAATATTTTCCATAGTAAAGCCTGGCACTGAGTTAATCTATGCATAGTTGTCTTGAGAACATAGTGGCAAAAAATAATGTCTTGGATTTTATTAATTATTTCTTTATGAATTCAATTTGCTTTGTGTGTATTATTTTAAATGACTTCACAAGATGGTAAGGAAAAGGGAGATTTTCACTTTTCCTTTTATAGATGGAGTTGCCCTGCCACATATGGAGTTCCCGGGCCAGGGATAAGAGCCTAGCTACAGCTGTGATCCATGCTGCAGCTGCAACAACACTGGATCCTTAACTTCTGTGCTGGGTGGAGGATTGAACCTGCATCCCAGTGCCCTAGCAATCCAGAGATGCTGCCAGTCCCGTTACGCCACAGTGGGATCTCCACTTTCCACAAATATTTGTTGATTGCTCCTGTGTGCTAGGAGGTCTGCGGGTGCTGAGTACATAGTAATCAACAAATCAAATAGTCCTTGTCCTTGAGGATCTTAGAGTTTAAAACAAGATATAAGTGATGAGACAAGTGAAAGGAAACATGCTTTCTGATCATGATGCGTGTCATGAAGTTAAAGAATTGAGAGGGATGCAACTTACAATGAGGATTTCGAGAAGGCCTCCTTGGAGAAAGAGACGTTTATTTGTTGTGGGATGAAGAGTAAGAGTTAGGCTGAATGGCATGCAAATGACTCAACATGAGCGAATGACCAGAACCCAGCTGAGAACCTGCAGAGTGTGGCCTGATGGGAGTGAGAGGGGAGAGTGTCACAAAATGAGGCAGGGAGCTGGCATTCAAGCCCAAGTCTTCCTGATTACAGAGTCCATGCTCAATGCCATTCTTCTGTAGAGTCATTCATCCATTCAATAAATGTATAACATCTTATTGTCCCTGGTAAGGATATGAGCGATAAATATAAAGGGAAACTATCGAAGGATTTTAAGCAGAGGAATAAGTAGAATCAATTTTTTTTTTTTGGAGGATTACGTTTTATTCAGAGGACTTTCTGAGGATTCAAGCCTAGTAGTCAGACTCTCAGGTAATCTGAGGGACCGCTTTTAAGACGTAAGAGAGGAGCCAGGATATATAGGAGTTTTGCAACAAAGACCAGGTAGTTGGGACATCGAAAGATTACTGTTGGAGTTCCCGTCGTGGCTCAGTGGTTAATGAATCCGACTAAGAACCATGAGGTTGTGGGTTCGATCCCTGGCCTCGCTCAGTGGGTTAAGGATCCGGCATTGCCTTGAGCTGTGGTGTAGGTTGCAGATGCAGCTTGGAAACCCCACCCCCCTTTTTTTTGTTCTTCAGGGCTGCACCTGCAGCATATGGAAATTCCCGGGCCAGGGATCGAATCAGAGCTGCAGTTGCCTGCCTGTGCCACAGCCGTCACATTTTTATTGTTAAGAGCCACTCTGACTGCTTTGGGGAGCACAGGTTGGAGAGGTATGAGAGTGAAGGATCAATTAGGAAACTTTCAAATTAATCCACATGGGTAAACACCAGCACGGTCACTCTAGAGGAGGGCAGTTTAAAATATATTTCAGAGTCATGTCAGTAGAACTTAGTGGTGCATTGGGAAGAACTGAGGTGAGGGATGTGGGCAAATGATATGCTTTAAGTCACTGTGTCTGAGGTTATAGCCAGAAGGAAACTTGGATACGGATTGAAGGCCCCGTTTTAGAGAAAACAAAAGTGAGGTTCCAAGGCGTTCCCGTCATGGCTCAGTGGAAATGAATCTGACTAGCATCCATGAGGATGCCAGTTCGAGCTCTGGTCTTGCTCAGTGGGTTGAGGATCCAGCATTGCTGTGAGCTGTGGTGTAGGTTGCAGACACCTCATATCTGGCATTGCTGTGGCTGTGATGTAGGCCAGTGACTACAGGTCTGATTCAGCCCCTAGCTGGGAACGGCCATATGCTGCAGGTGTGGCCCTAAAAAGTCAAAAAAAAAAAAAAAAAAAGCATTGAGATTCCAAAAGGAGGTGAGGTGCCTTATCCACAGAGTGACTTTTCTATAAGTAAAGAAATGAGTGTTGTTCGAGGCCAAAAGGAAGAGGCAGTGGGATTAAATACAGCCTATTTATATTTAATTCTTAACTCTAAGAAAAATAATTGAAATAACTCTTACGAGAAACTCACCAGTTATTCTATAAATCTTTGTGATAGGTCTGAGCCTGGAGGAAAAGTTTGCAGTCCCCTTTTCTTTCTTTCTTTCTTTTTTTTTTTGTCATTTTGTCTTTATGTAGAGCCGCACCCACAGCACATGGAGGTTCCCAGGCTAGGGGTCTAATCGGAGCTGTAGCTGCCGGCCTTCGCCACAGCCACAGCCACGGAGGATCCAAGCCGTGTCTGCAACCTTCACAACAGCTCACGGCAACGCCAGATCCTTAACCCACTGAGCAAGGCCAGGGATCGAACCCGCAACCTCATGGTTCTTAGTCGGATTCGTTAACCACTGAGTCACGAAGGGAACTCCTTGCAGTCCCCTTTTCTATAAGTTTAAGTAACTCATCTTCTAATCCAGTCCATTTCACAGTCTAATGGCTCTGTAAAATAAGTCCCCTCATATTTACCCCAAGTTTCACTTATCCAGTGTCAGATACTATATTTTATTTGGAAACATAACAGAAACCAATATTGCCGCGACTGTCTCTAAAAAGAACACAGGGATCTTTATTCTTCATGTGAGTTATGTTCACGCATGCCAGCTTTTATTTTTTGTTTCTTTCTTGCTGATGCAAAAAGAATTGATGGCTAAGAAATGAGTTACACTCCTTAGTCCGGTATTGGTTGATGGGGCCTATTCTTTGAAAGTTTGGCTATTTGGTCCAATAAATTATAGTTTTTAATCATTCTCTTTGGAGAATTAGGCTTGCATTCAATGATAACAATAACTATGTTTTAAAAGTGATAACTAACACAGACAGAGCCATTTCCTATATGCCATAGGAAATGTACTAGGACTCTTAACACACACTATTTGCAAAGAGTCATACGGCTAATGTTGACAGAACTGGCATTCAAGCCAAAGTCTTTTGGTTACAGAGCCCATGTTCAAAGCCATGCTCCAGTATCTTTATTCATCCATTCAATAAAGGTCAAACTGTTGTGTGCTAGGACTGTTCCAGGAGCTGGGACTATTGCCATGAAAAAAATTGGACAAAAATCCCTGCTTTCGTCCACTTCTATGTGGGGGCAGAAATGGGTACGGTAATGAAGCAGAATAAAATAAAGTATATAGAGTGCTAGAAAGTGACAAATGCTATGCAGAAAAACAAATCCAAGTAAAAGGATGTGTTGAACTTTTAAGTGGAAGGGTTGGAGACGGGGTCATTGAGAAGGTAACGTTTGGGATGAGGGGCTGGGCTCTGTGACTGAGGAGAGGAAGAGCGTTCCAAAGAGAGGGAACAGCCACGCAAAGGCTTTACTTCAGGAGGTGCCTGGCACGTTTGGGGATGACCGGGGAGGCCTGGGTGGTGGCAGGGTAGGGAGCGAGAGATGCAGTTAGTGACGGAAGGCCACATTGTCCTGTAGGGTCTTTCAAGCCAGGGTCAGTTCATTTCTTTAAACTATATAAGATATACAAAAATCTTGTATACAAATGCTATTTTTGCTGTGCTATCAGGAGGGAAGGCTTATTCATGCAGTGCTGGATGTCTCCGAGAACTGACAAAAGATGGTGGTGCTTCTCTCTTCCCCTGAGGAAGCAGGGCTGACTTAGGAAGTCAGTTGTGTGGCCAAAATTTTGGTAGCCGGGGAGGCAGATAGATTTTATTCAATTTTGCAACCAGTGTGTAAATCCATTTTTATAGCTTTTTAAACATTTTTATTGAAGCATATTTGAGTTGCAATGTTGTGTTAATTTCTGCCGCAAAGTGGTTCAGTTGTATTGTACGTATACATATATATTCCTTTTTTTTTACTCAATGAATTTTATTACATTTATAGTTATACAATGATCATCACAACCCAAATGTTACAGCATTTCTATCCCAAACCCCCAGCCCAACCCCTCACCCCCTAACCTGTCTCCTTTGGAAACCATAAATTTTTCAAAGTCTGTATCTATATATATTTTTATTCATATTCTTTTACATTATGCTGTGCCACAGGATACTGAGTATAGTTCCTTGTGCTATACAGTAGGACCTTATTGTTTAACCATTCTATATATAATACTTTGCTTCTGCTAGTCCCACACTACCAATCCCCCCCACTTTTTTTTTATAGTATTTTAGAGTAATG
>PVHT020000229.1:3330227-3377116 GCA_004024745.2 Catagonus wagneri | reverse complement strand
TGGTTAACGAATCCGACTAGGAACCATGAGGTTGCGGGTTCGATCCCTGCCCTTGCTCAGTGGGTTAATGATCCGGCGTTGCCGTGAGCTGTGGTGTAGGTTGCAGACGCGGCTCGGATCCTGCGTTGCTGTGGCTGCGGCGCAGGCCAGTGGCCACAGCTCCGATTAGACCCCTAGCCTGGGAACCTCCACATGCCGCAGGTGCGGCCATAAAATGACAAAAGGCAAAAAAAAATAAAAAAATAAAAAAATAGAGTAATGTTTCACAGACTTGAAAGTGATATGCAATAACCTTGACGGTGCTAACACAAGCGGATTCTGTTTTTGAGGTGGCTCTGTAGCCCATACTGGCCTCTGGGCACGAATTAAGTCTCGGAGACAGAGTTTGGGGTGAAGCAGAATGAACAACATTCTTGCTTTGCCACAGCAGTCTAACACCCTTGAAACTGTGTCCTCCCTTGAGAGGAGACAGCAAGCGGTTTTATAGGTTTAGCTGGGAAAAAAAAAAAAAAAGGCTGTTGATAAGGATTAGGAAGCCTGCATTCTTCCCTTCCATAGATCATGTCAAAGTCATCAAGGCCAGAGTCAGGTGGTCCAGTGACAGTTACTGGTGGTCTTTGGGGTTATCTGTACCTTGACCTTCTCTCTGCTTAAAGACTGCTCACAAAAGAGAGGGAGTCTTAGGGACTATTCCAATTACAAAAGAAAACACCAGGTGCAAGATAACTAACTAGAAAGTAACCATTAGTAATAAGTTTACTGGGCCAAGGCAGGACGTAGCATAATGGAGACCGTTTTAACTAGTTTTTAGTTGTGTCTATATTTCCTCATCAGAAACTCTTGAGTCAGCCTTTTGAGATTTGGGGAGGGGGGGAGGAACACTGGGAGGCTAAAGACTTTTACTTCAAAACACAAGGACTCAGGGGATTGCACAGGGTTTCAAACCTGCATCTCTAACCAGCACCTTGATGAAGTCAGCGGTGTTTGGTCCCTGGCCACACCTTGCAGAGCAAGGGTTTAAAGTCTGCAGAAAACTTTGTGCCATCTCATTTGAATTTGTCTCTTCATCAGACTCCCTGAGTTAATTGGTTCAGATATCATCATCTTCATTTACGAATGAAGAAACTGAAGCTCAGAGGGGGTGAGATGACCTGGCAGAGGTCCTACGGCCAGATGACAGAGCTGTGACTTGAATTGTGTTCCTGGGCTTCTAGACCACAGCTGCCCTGATGGCTTTTAAGGGCTAATATATAAAAGCATGCTAATGAAAGGTTTTTTTTTTGCTGGTACTTGCATGTGCATGCACACACACGCAAACACACACACACACACACACACACAGGCACACACACACACACGACACGACTGTGGGGAAGTGGGGAGGGTGAGAAGGCCTCACTAGGCCCGCCTTGGCAGCCGTCTCTGGAAATGATCCAAACATCACACCATGCTCTGCACGTGTCCTCCCGTGTGCCTTTCTCCCTGGGAAGGCCGGCCCCCACCTCTGATGGGAACATTTTCCTCACTTGTACTTTGCAGATGAGCTCAAGCGCCTGTACCTCGGAGGTAACCTGGTCCCATGCGCTTGCCCGGGGTCAGAAAGTCATTTACCCTCAACCTGGAAAATACCGCCCTTTTCACCCAAGGAGAGCACTGAGCACAGCGCTTCATACTGAGTGCCAGCTTTCTGGGATGAGCAGAAATCTTTGAAGCACTGCCAACCAAATCCTCAGAGAGGCAAACATATTTTTCAGCTGCAGGATTCCAGGTTAAAGAAGTGTGTCCCCCACTTGTTTACAAAGCAGCGCAGCAGCTGTTCGGAGGCATCCACCCCCCTGGACAGACGGGCGTTTGGAAGATGCACTGAGCCCTACCAGACAGTCTTGTGTAGGCCGCCGCCTCCCCACCTCCGGAGACCTCATCACCATCAGCCACAAACGGCACAGGAGACCCGCCTGGCTTCTTGGATTCAGTTTTGCTGTGCTCTTTTCATTAATGTAAAAAAAAAAAAAATGACGCCTCTTATCTGCAGGCGACGATTAAAGAAAAACTCTTCCCCACGCTCTCTCTTGCTTCCTAATCCCTCGAGACTCAGTTTCAGAGACACAGGCAGCAGTTTCTTGGGTGCTGCGGTGAGAACCCTGCGCCCAGCCTCTTCCTGTGTGCCCCTCCTTGCAGACTCAGCTCATGTGCCGTGTCCTCTGTCCAGTCCTCCTGCAACATGCCGCTTTACAGGGATGGCTTCTAATTCCTAGGACGTAAAGGGTTTTTGCTACTATGGGACATTTATCCTCTACTGTCTTGGACGGTCAGAATGATAACAGAGATGACAACCGCTAGCCTGTAGAGTGCAGTTCCCATTCCTGTCACCCTGTGCGAAGCACCTTGTCTGGATTGTCTTATTTATCCTTCAAATGAACTTCATGCGGTTGGTATTGTTATCTCCATTTTTAAGACGGGAAAATTAAGGCATAGAGGCATTAGGATTAAAGTTTGCCCAAGGTCAGACAGCTCCCGGGTTAGAGTTGGCACTGGAATCAAGGGTGTTTAGAAACTTTTTATCTTTTTTTTTGTCTTTTCGCCTTATTTAGGGCCGCACCCGTGGCATATGGAGGTTCCCAGGCTAGGGGTCTAACAGGAGCTGTAGTCGCCGGCCTACACTGCAGCCACAGCCACAGCAACGTGGGATCCGAGCCGCATCTGCAACCTACACCACAGCTCACAGCAATGCCGGATCCTTAACCCACTGAGCAAGGGCAGGGATTGAACCCGCAACCTCATGGTTCCTAGTCGGATTCGTTAACCACTAAGTCACGATGGGAACTCCGAAACTTTTTATCTTTTAAATAAATAAAGATAATGCCTCTTCTCCTATTCGGCTGTAAGCTCACATGAATTTATAAGCATCCCTGTATTTCAGCAAATGCTACTATGGAGGCACTGCTACTGTAATGCAACTACCTCGTGCTAATACTATTGTTAGCAGATCTGTGGACTCCAAATGATTAGGTTGTGTTGTGTGTGTGTGTGCTCACTTCAGATTATCTTTGGAGGAGTTCCCGTCATGGCTCAGTGGTTAACGAATCCGACTAGGAACCATGAGGTTGCGGGTTCGATCCCTGGCCTCGCTCAGTGGGTTAAGGATCCGGCGTTGCCGTGAGCTGTGGTGTAGGTTGCAGATGCGGCTCGGATCCCGCGTGGCTGTGGCTGTGGTGAAGGCTGGCGGCTACAGCTCCTGTTAGACCCCTAGCCTGGGAACCTCCATATGCCGTGGGTGCGGCCCTAGATAAGGCATAAAGACAAAAAAAAAAAAAAAGAGTTTTTGGAATCAGGAAGACTGGCTGAAAATCCCAGCGCCGTCATTTAGCATGTGTGAGCCATTTATGGCCTTTGGATAATGAGCTTTTGCAATTGAAACAATGGGGACAATAGCAGTTATCTCATGGCGTCTAAGTACTAAGTGAGACCGTACTCACGGAAGACATAGAGTGTGCTCTGTAAGCGTCCAGTGTCCTGTCTACTGTCAGGTTTCATACACTGTCCACTGTTTCATACTATTGTTAATATCCACAGGGTGTTGTTGTAAGTAATAAAGTGCACAAACATGCTGACGATTCTTTAACCACTTTGCCCATTACAGCTCTTCACTAGCTTGTGGCATCCTTGACCTGAAATTTAGCTTTAAGTCTGAATGAAGATCCTCTCACAAATTACTCCGTGTTTACTGATGTAAATTAAATGAAGATCTCTGGTCAGAAAGATGTGTGTCTGCTTGGGGTGATTACTCTTGTTCACTGCTTGGTAACTTCCTTTTCATCTTTTAAATATGTCAAGGGTTCTTGCCAGCGGGTTTTAAAATAGTGGTTGCTCTTCCTTCCAAAGGCTGAAGCACTGAATATCTGTTTTAGAACCTGGTGAGCAGGCCGCCTCCTGTCCCAAGTGCTGTTTAAAAAAATTAAATTGGAATTTGGGAAGCATTTGTTCTAAGAATATTTGTTGCATACCTTCTGCTTTTCAGACACTGTCTGCCACTCAGGATATAGCAATGAACACAGTGGACATGATTACAGCTGCCCTCACGGGGTGTGTAATCTAAAGATGCTGCCTGATAACTAAGCATGAGGGATGGTTTAGTGCTTTGTTTATAGGACACTCATCATTTCCCCCAAGTAATTTTCTCCTTGAGGACAGCCTGCAGATATGAAGTCTTGATGAAGCCGACAGGTGTGTGTAAATGGACTGAGAGAACTTTATTTGATTAGATGCTGAAGCTTCTCCTTAGTTTCTTATTCTCATCATGCAAAGAGAACTCTTGAGATGACGTAATGGATGAAGCCATGTGCAACGGCACCGTTTCATCCATTAGAGGAAGGAGGAGACTTGTATGGTCATGTTGTCGCATATTGCAACCCCATGAATTGTCAGTTCATTTTATCCAGATTTCTGTTATATTCACTTCAAAACAAGAGTAGAAGACTTTCAGCATATAAACACTGGGAAGCAGGCTCATTGGCATCAAATATCTCAGTAGCTGGAGAATCCATTTAAAGTGTTCCTTCTGCAAACATTAATGCAATGTCCACATTACTCCAGACACTGGTAGGGTTTTGGAAGCACAGAGTCTGCTCAGTTCTCTGGGAGGCAGCTGTGTTCAGTCGTTTGAGGGCAATATGGTTCTGAGCATTTATACGATCACAAAAATTATTTTAATGGGATCCTGTTCCTCATTTCCAGAAACTGCTGTGTTAGGATTGCAATAAAAAAAATCAGTGGATCGATGGGTGTACAAAACCAGACTTTCATGTCTCATGGTTGATTCTGACTTAATTCCGTCGTGGGTGACTGCACAATACAACTGTGATAATTCAAAAGGGACAAAAAAATGGCATATTTTTTCCTTTCTATGGCTGCACCTGCAGCATATGGAAGTTACCGGGCCAGGGATCAAATCTGAGCTCAGCTGGAACCTGTGCCACAGATGCACAATGCTGGATCCTTAACCCACTGCACTGCAGCGGAAACTCCAGCACATGGAAATTTTGATTCACATTAGTTCCTTTTCCTTTAGCGTCTGCTTGGTCACATGCCCCATTGACTGCAAGTAACAATAGTCTGCATGTACATGGATTATCTTCTGTCCTTCTCACCCCATTCCTCTGAGGTAGGTATTCTATTTGTTGCCATTTTACAGATGAGGATGTTGGGATTCAAGAGTTCAAATGACATGCTCAAGATGAGGCTGTAAGGAAATGACAGACCTGGATGGTATGTGGGGGTATTTGACCGCAAAGCCCATTCTAGAAAGTTCTATACCTGAAAGCATGATGCATTTTTAGCTTCTTTATGGGTCAACATAGTTAAGATCTCCATAAACACCGGTAAGTTATAAGTTTGAGGCTCTATGGCAGAGAGGCATAGGGGATGGAGAGTTGAGGTTTAATTCAAATAAAATAATAATTTTTTTCAGTACCTACTTGATCCCGTTGTGGCCTGCCACTTCTCTAGATGTTTGAAATTCAGATAAGCTGGATGGGAATCACTGGCTCTACATCCTGGTTAATACCTTTTCTGACCTCCAGCTTTATTCTTCTGCCTTCACACAGGCTCTATTTTTGAGCTGACTTGATGCAAAATGTGTTCCCTGCAAGTTTCCAGAAGACATATAACCTCACAATATGATGTTTTTCTATTACCTTTCCTGAAGGTTTGGAGGTTACTTTGCACAGTTAAACTATTTTGCTAGTGTCCTTCTGGCAGTTGGCTTTCAAATGTGCCTTCCCCTTCTACTGCTCCCTGGCCCCAGACACCCAGGATCATACACACACTTCCTGAGTTTTCCAAAAAAATCCCTGTGTGGGTCCCAGTGGAGTACCCTCTTCTAGCAGATTCCCATGAAAAGGTGTCCATCCTCCTTCATCTTTCTTTTTTTTTTTTTGGGAAAGCCAGTGAATAAAATCCTCTGTATTTCTCCACTTATAATTTTTTTTGTCTTTCTCTCTTTTTAGGGCTGTACCCGCAGCATATGGAGGTTCCCAGGCTAGGGGTCCAACTGGAGCTACAGCTGCCGGCCTACACCACAGCCACAGCAACGCTAGATCTGAGCCGTGTCTGCGACCTACACCACAGCTCACCGCAGCGCCAGATCCTTAATCCACTGAGCGAGGCCAGGGATCGAACCTGTGTCCTCACGGACGCCAGTCAGGTTTGTTAACCCCTGAGCCACAAAGGGAACTCCCTCTCTACTTACAATTTTATGTACATTCTCATTTAGGCCCTTACAATCATGCTTTGCATTGGCGTTTTGCTCTCACTTGAAGATGAAGAAGCAGACTCAGAAAAGTTGTGATTTGTCTAAGTCCGGTTGTCACCAGGGGAGCTGTGTTGGGAACCCGAGCCCTCTGCCCAGATTCCCATGCTTTCTCCCCTCCGCCCTGCCTCCCCTGTCCAACAGGTGTGCAGGGGAGAGGAAGGATTCTTCCTTAGCTAGGCAGCTCTGTCACTGTTTCTCAGTGGAGTGCTACTGACATTTGGGGGGACCGCGATGATTTGCTGTACTGAAATGTCCTGCGCTTGGTAGGGCCCCACCCACAAAATGTTGGCAGTGTCTTCCGGTCAATGCAGCCATGAGTGAAATGTCCCTATGCATGTCAGATCCTCTTTTGGGGAGGGGTAGTGGCTCCTCCCCCAGTGGAGAAGGGCTGGGGACTGATAAATCCTCATTTCCATACTCATCCATTAATTGTAAGACTGGTTTGAGAGAGAACAGCCCCTACGTGTTGAAATGGCATCAGGAAGCAAAATGGCTGGAGAACCAGAAAACGGTAGAAAGAGATGTGTCCCACGGGATGCCCAGACTACAAGGTCATCCTCACCCTGGAATTAGGCTGTGAGTAGAGTCCGAGAAAGCAGGGAGGGCAGGACTGGGAAGCGGTGCTTTGGAAAGCAGCAGGAAGGAAGGAGCTGGCATTTAGGGGTGCGGAAATCACTGGGCAAAGGGAAGGAGGTCTGATCTGGTCTTTGCCGGCCTGCGAGTAACCATGTAATTCTAAGCACTCAGCTCCTGTCCTGCAGAAAGAAAGAGGTGGATTGGGGGTTGCCAAGGGTCTTCTTGGCTGTGTTTCTCCATTTGGGGACCTTGGGAGATGAGAAATGCTGGTCGTCTTGTTTCCTGAGAGTTCTTCATCTTTGGTGGTTGTGTACAGTTTAGCCTCCTAATGGTTTCCATGCTTGTCCGCTGCTTTAGCCTGAATCATCCTCATCCCTTAGGAGGAAAGGAAGTCCAAGTCCATGATCTGATTCTGTTTAGAAAGCATTTACCCCCAGGGCCCAGGCTCAGGACTTGTGCTGCCCTGGTTATCCCAGCTGGCCAAGTCACAAGCTCAGGGTTAGCGAGATACACGATCTTAAATGCGAGCAGAGTCAGATGTGCTCAGTGGAAACAGTCTGGCTCACTCACAACAGATTCTCAGCCCTTCTGGCTGTTCTCCAGAAATCATGTCTGCTAGGATTTCTGCAACAGATCCGATAGTTGCTGACTTGGAGAACTTGTAAGCTGTTTGTGAATTCACAGTGAATGGCCCTAATTCCAAACACAAATTCCCATTGACAGTAAGAGACTGGAGATGAACAGAAAATGCATTGAAAGCGTATTTGTGAAGTAAACGTGTGTGTGTATGTGTGTGTGTGTGATAGAGAAAGAAAAAGAGAGAGAAGGAGTGCGTGATGAGAAAATAATTTAGGTTGGTAGAGGCTGGACAATCTCTCTCTTTTTTTTTTTTGCTTAATGAATTTTATTTCAATTATAGCTGTACAAAAATCACCACAAGTCAATTTGATAGCATTTGCGTCCCAAGCCCTCAGTGCATACCTCCACCCCCCAGATTGTCTTATTTGCAAAACCAAAGGTTTTCCAAAGTCTGTGAGTCATTGTCTGTTCTGCAAAGAAGTGGACAATCTCTAAATGGAATATTTTGCATAGAAGGCTGCGTTGCAAAGAAAGTTAGACTGGAATGATGAGTTCTAATGATTTTTCTCACACAAAACATAACTTAATCTCACATGGCATTCTTCCAAAACATAGCATCCTCTACAAAAAAGCCACTGTGTAACTTTGATAGTTGAGAGAAACAGGATAGGCAGATATAAAACACAGAAGAGTTGCTCAAACTTACCAGAATTACCTTTTATTCTTTTTACGGCCGCGGCATATGGAGGTTCCCAGGCTAGGGGTCTAACAGGAGCTGTAGCCGCCGGCCTACGCCACAGCCACAGCCACACTGGGTCTGAGCTGCATCTATGCCACAGCTCGAGGTGATGCCGGATTCTTAACCCAGTGAGTGAAGCCAGGTATCAAACCTGCATCCTCATGGACGCTGTGTTAGGTTTTTCACCTGCTGAAAAACTTTGGAAACCCCAAACTCCAAACTCACCAGAACTTAAATATTGATCTTGGTTATTTTGTGTTACAGAGTAACAGGTAAAGTTGTTTTGGTAGATGATCATATTACCTTCTAAGAACTTTTCCTTTTTTTTGTTTTGTTTTTTTAGGGCAGCACCCACAGCATATGGAAGTTCCCAGGCTAGGGGTCGAACTGGGGCTGCAGCCACCGGCCTGTGCTACAAGCACAGCAGCACCAGATCTGAGCCACGTCTGTGACCTACACCACAGCTCACGGCAAAGCCGGATCCTTAACCCACTGAGCGAGGCCAGGGATCAAACCTGCATCCTCATGGATACTAGTTAGTTCATTTCCTTTGAGCCATGATGGGAACTCCAAACTTACCAGAATTTAAATATCGGTGTTGGTTATTGTGTGTTACAGAATATCAGGTAAAACTATTTTGGTAGATGATCAGATTACTTTCTAAGAACTTTTTCTTTTTGAGGCACCAATAGCTTCCAGTGTTTTTCAGTTATTTAATACATATTTCTTAGATCCTGACTCCATCCCAGGTACCACGCATACACCACATTTTTTTTTGTCTTTTTAGGGCCACACCCATGGCATATGGAGGTTTTCAGGCTAGGGGTCTAATCTGAGCTACAACTGCTGGCCTATACCACAGCCACAGCAATGCCAGATCCGAGCCACGTCTGCAACCTGCAACTGTCTGCCACAGTTCACGGTGACACCGGATCCTTAACCCACTGAGCAAGTCCAGGGATCAAACCCGCAGCCTTTTGGTTTCTAGTGGGATTCGTTTCTGCTGCGCCACCACGGGAACTCCCCATACACTACTTTCATGTGTGTGAGTATGTGCATGTATGTCATTGGTCAGATAGTCATTGTGGAATTAGGAAAATAGATAGAAACTGGCTATTTTAATAGCTTTTTCAGATTTGCTGTTTGTTTGCCAAGCAGTGATTCCAAAAGAGGAAAAATAATATTTATGCCTAATAATTGATTGTATATGCCTAATAATGGATTGTGTGACTTATCCAATAGTCAGTTTTCTGCTGTTAGCTTTTGTCTGGAAACAGTTTCTCAGGATGGGAAGATGCATGCAAACAGTTGCCTGGATGAGTACAAAATTGCTTCTTTGTAGACTAAATGGTGTTTGAAGAGGCATCTTAGTGCTTAATGTGAGTCTAGAGAAATGAAGCGGTGAGGGATACTCTTAGATGGGTGAGACTGGCAAGCTAATTTTGGAGAACTGGAACTTAATTAACTAGGTTTATTGGTAGAACACCTCTTTCCAGTCTGTGTTATTGAAGGTTATGTTAAGAGCCTTTATGGAGTTCCCACTGTGGCTCAGTGGAAACGATTCAGACTGATCCACGAGGACGCAGGTTTGATCCCTGGCCTCGCTCGGTGGGTTAAGGATTCAGTGTTGCCATGAGCTGTGGTGTAGGTCACAGAGGCAGTTCGGATCCTGTGTTGCTGTGGCTGTGGTGTAGGCTGGTAACTACAGTTCTGATCCAAACCCTAGCCTGGGAATTTCCATATGCCCAAAAAGACAAAAAATAAGAAAAGGCTTTAGAAGTGTATCAGCTTTTTCAGATGGCGGGTTAGCAGTGAACACTTTTATCTAGTACTAACTTAATAGCATCTAAATGGAAACAATGGCCCAAAGGAGTTAAAATAACTCCTCCTATCGCTCAATCCACTGACCGATTATACACAGACTGATTACTATGAATCAGAAGAACAAAGTACAGTAATTAAAGACAAGAACAACAAACCGGGAACCAGATCATTTGCTTGACTGTCTTAATACTTGTTCTGGTCATGTAGTGTTATGTACCAAGCATCACTAAGATAATTTATTATTTTCTCTCATGGTTCTGTGCCTTGTCAGGGCTAAGTTGAATGCTTTGTCCTTGGCTTTCTCCCATCTAAAGTCCTGACCAGGCTGATGCACTCGTGTGGCTGGTGTGATGGTGGCCGTCAGCTGGGAGTTTAGCTTGGCTCGTGGACTGAAGCACGTGCAGGTGTTCTAGCGGCTTCTTCATGTGTCTTGGTCTTCTCCCAGCCATGGTAGTTGGGGTCCCCAAAGAAGCATCCCAACAGCTGGCATCCCGAGTCTCCTTTCCCTCTGGCTTCTTAAGTTCTAGGATGTCACTTCTGCTGCATTGCATTAGTCAGAGGCAAGGAGAAGTTTAAGGGAAGGGACATTCAATTTCACTCTATGATACGGGAGAAACAAGGTCACACCTCAGAAGAACACATGGAATGGACGCTATTGTTGTGGTCACCTGTGGAAGATAGAATTTGTCATTAGGCTTATACGCATGTTATACACGGGATCACACTGTCATTTTTAAGACAAGTTTGGAAAAATGATGATGGTAAAAAGACATAACCCAGTGAAATAAAAGAATGGTGGAATGGGAGTTCCTGTAGTGGCCCAGCTGTTAACGAACCCAATTGGCATCCATGAAGATCCGGGTTCGACACCTGGCCTTGCTCTGTGGGTCAAGGATCCTGCATTGCAGTGAGCTGTGGTGTAGGTTGCAGACATGGCTCAGATCCCAAGTTGCTATGGCTGTGGTGTCAGCTGGCAGCTACAGCTCTGATTTGACCCCTAGCCTGGGAACCTCCATGTTCCATGGGGTTTGGCCCTAAAAAGACAAAAAGACAAAAAAAAAAAAAGAATGGTATAGTGCTCTGACCTCATGCTCCCTTGGTTTTGAACCCTGATTTCACTCCCTTAAATCTGCAGGACATTGGTCAAAACCAGCATCGTAATTTGTGTGGTCCTGTGCAAAATGAGCTATTTTTCAAAACTGAAGCATTTTAAGATAGTAGCCTCAGATCACTAAATCCAAGCATGGGGTCCTTTTAAGTGCAGGTTACATATCTAGTAAGCACCCCTGGTCATGGTACATAGTCTCTCGGAGCATCCAAAACATCTTCGAATTGGGCTTGTGCCCTCTCACACTTGGACCAGCCTGTGCCCTCACACCAGGGGACATCAGACCCACATCTGCCTCCCATACCCGGCAGTCTCTGCCTGCCATCGGATTCTACTGATCTGACCTCCCTCCACTGCAGCAACACCCGATCACTTCCCCCCGGACTAGTGAGAACTTTGAATCTCCGTCTCTACTGACCCAGTGGATCCCTCTAGGGGGCCTGTTAAGAGGTTGGATCGTGTTTCCCACAAATTCATATATTTAAATCCTAACCCCGGGTGCATTTGCATATGACCTTATTTAGAGAAAAGGTCTTTGTAGAGCTCACCAAGTTAGAATAAGGGTCATAGAGGAGGGCTGTAATCCAAGAAGACCGATGTCCGTTAAAAGGCACGAGATTAGAGAGATTCAAGTACAGGGACAAGGCCATGGGCACACCGAGAGAGTCCTCTGCCAGCCGAGGAGAGAGGCCTGGAATAGATCCCTCCTTCACCACCTTCGGAAGGACCAGGCTTGTTGACACCTTGACTTCAGACTTCCAGCCCCCGGAAATGCGACAACCCATTTCCGTTGCTAAAGTCGATGGCTTGCAGTACTTTATCACCACAGCCCCAGCGGACCAAGAGCAGGTCCCTCCAACACGGGAAACTTCTGACCAAGTCCCTTTTGTTCCCCAAGGGAAGGGTCTTGCCTTGTTGCGGAAGGAATTCAGAAATGAGAGGGAAATTGAGAAAGAAAAGGGAAGATTTATTTAAGTGAAAAATAATACCTCTTAAAGAGAGGTGGGCAGAGAGGTGAGCCGCTGCCATGAAGTTCTCTGTCACGCTTGTTATAAGGGGCATCCGATTGCGTGGGTGGACTGTTCACTGCGAAGGAGGGGTTTGGGGGGGTCACATTCCTTAATTTTCATTATAGCTCCGCCTTCCAGAAGGGAGGAGGGATTTTTGTACTTTTCAGCTTTGATCAGAAGTGTCATGGTATCCAAAAAAAAAAAAGGAGTTTCCTTTGTGGCTCAGTGGTTAACGAATCCGACTAGGAACCATGAGGTTGCGGGTTTGATCCCTGGCCTTGCTTAGTGGGTTAAGGATCTGGCGTTGCCGTGAGCTGTGGTGTAGGTCGCAGACGCAGCTCGGATCCCGCGTGGCTGTGGCTGTGGCGAAGGCCGGCAGCTACAGCTCCTGTTAGACCCCTAGCCTGGGAACCTCCATATGCCGCGGGTGCGGCCCTAGATAAGGCAAAAAGATAAAAAGAAAAAAAAAGAAGTGTCATGGTATCGATGCACGAGGGGAACCTTTATCTGCATAGCTAATATCATTATAATTTATTGTAATGAGGGCATAATGAGCAACAGGTTACTTTTGGACACTGGAGATCTGCACCCTTTTCCGCTTTTCTTTGTCAGCCTCCAGGACACTCACACCCCAGAATGTGTGGCTTCCTATCAGTCTAGAGGTGCCTGCTCTTCTTTGTCCACCCATGGACCCTGCTGTTTGCATGATGCTTAGTTTCCTTCCATCTGGTCCCATTCGCCCTTCTCTGCTCAGACCTAGCCATCTGCGGTGTGTGTGTGTGTGTGTGTGGGGGGGGGGTAAAATGGCAAAAGTGGATGTTGAACTACAATCTCATCAAAAAAAAAAAAAAAAAGACCTAGCTATCTGCCTGCTGTAGCCCTTTTCTTGGCTCCTCAGCATTCAAAGGTTCAAAGCCCGTATAGTGGCAATCATTCTCTTTATGCCCCAGAGCGTGTCGCTGTCCACAGGAGTCAGGGGCGGAGGGGTTCCCCTCCGGTCCACAAGCACACACCTTGCTGAAAAGTGTCTGGCCCGTGCCCTGCAGCTTGTTTTCTTGAGACCCATACTTCTGAACCACCTCCGGCACTGACGTCCACATCTCTAGCTGTGTCCAGCCTGGCCTTGCCTTTGAGTAGACGGCATCCGGTGGCTTCACACCATCACTTCCTCCCTCCACTGGCTTCTTCCTAAGTAGGGAGAGTGAGAGTGGGTCAGCCCTGAGGTCCCCTCCAGTGAGGAGCTGCCAGTGTCAGGCTCTACTGCTTCATCACTAGGGTGACAGCGGGCCAGTCATGCCATCAGGGCCACAAATCAAACGTCGCCAATGCCTTGCAGTCAGTACGATATTGTCTCCTCTGCCCACCGCAGGAGCAAGTGGTCAGAGCCATAATGACTCCTGATGGCAGCTGGCAGGTCTACATCACATCTTGACATTAGCTTTCAGCTATTTTTTTTTTTTTTATATAGCCGCCAGTGTGCTCAGTCAAATACCTGTCTGTCATCACAATCAAACAGGTCTTAATGTCTCTGCATTATGGAGGAGGACCTCGGCTCCCTTCCAGCCCGTTTATTATGGTCCCAGCGTAGCATTTTATCACACATTCCTCACGCATAGCC
This sequence comes from Catagonus wagneri, assembly GCA_004024745.2. Lineage (NCBI taxonomy): Eukaryota > Metazoa > Chordata > Mammalia > Artiodactyla > Tayassuidae > Catagonus > Catagonus wagneri. Next base: position 3,363,352 of record PVHT020000229.1, on the reverse strand, counting down.
TCCTCTCCACCACCACGGAAATCTTCCAAGTTGGCAGCTTTAGTGTCTACTGCCATTAATCTTCACTAGGCTGGGATCACGGGGCAAAGGATGATTTATTGCAATTACCTGTTATAGTGCAGAGCTCAGGTGAGCTGGGCTCATATGCATTTACTGGGCTCCCTTCCATTCTCCCACAGTCTGGGAGTAAAACGTGTCTGCTTTGTTTCTATGTATATCTTGCGTTTAGCTCATCAAAGGTTAGTTAATTAACAGAGAAGTGAGGAAATAGATTTAGATAGTGCTAGGGTTATGCATGGACATGGTGAAGCCTGGCTGTTCAAAGCCAGAACTGACACTGACATTTGACAGTCCATTTAATTTCTTTGTTGTTTCTGCATTTTAAGAAACATCCAAAGGAAATTCGAAATTGCACTTACCTGCCACTTTCTGCACCATCTGTTCCAGGTGATTAAAACCAATCTGCATATAGTGTGTTTCGTTTCCAATTTCTCGCTCCCTGGGATGGCAGGGGGCAGTGCATGAAGTGGGGATAATGTGTGCTTGGGTTCTGCTGGTGAGGGAAAAGGAGGGGGTGGGGGGGAAATAACAGGGAAGAAGAAAGTTCCGTAAAAAGCTCTTTGCAGCAAAAACAAGTGTATTCCTAAAAGTGGCCCATTGTTTCCTCATTACCAGCTCTGATGGCACCTCCGTGTCTGCTCTAAATATTTTTTACTCAGAGCCTCAATCCTCTCGTGTCCCTGGCCTGATGAGAAAGTGACCATGTTCAGGATAGATTAAACAGCCTTTTTTTGGTCGATGTTTTTTGTTTTTGTGTTTGCGATTGTATCTGAGATCTGATTCATTCCCAAGTTGGATATAATCTGTGGGAAATACTATTTGATGTCTATATGATGGACAATGCATCATTAGTTCCAGTGGAGGTTTCTCCACCCACCCACCCACAGCATATGGAAATTCCTAGGCCAGGGATCGAATCCCAGCCACTGCTGCAACCTATGCCACAGATGTGGCTGGGATTCCTTAACCCACTGCACCACAGTGGGAACTCCCCGGGGGGGGGGTTGAACTAAAGGATCCTTCTCTCTCTTCCCCTCGTCTTTCCTTTCCCCTCCTTCTCTGATGAAGCCAGCTACCATATTGTGAACTGCCTTATGGAGAGACCCACATGGAAGGGAACTGAGAGTGGCCTCTGGTCTGCAATCAGGGAGGAGCTGAGGCCCTCAGATCAAACTCCTGGGAGAAAATGAGTCCTTCCTATAGTGTGAGTTTGGAGGCAGATCCTTCTCTACTTGAGCCTTGAGTTGCCTGCAGCCTAGCTGGCACCTTGATCAAAGCATGTGAAAGACCCTGATTGATAGTATCCAGCCAAGCTGTCCCCAGATTCCTGACTGTGAGATACTGTGTTGTTTTAAACATTATGTTTTGGGGCATTTTGTTACACAGCCAGAGATAACTGATACAACGTGGAAAACTTAAACACACAGGAATATTCCCACGATTCTCTTTGCTATAGAGAGGAACTGGGAAATGGGCACACTTGCCTTAGAATCGTGTAAGGAGTACAAAATGAGACCCATAAAATAATGATGCAAATATTTAACAAATCTGAATGACACAAACACCAACCAACCAGAAGGCAGCCTTGTCACTGAGCAGGGTGCCGGAGGCGTGCTGTGGTGCACGAGCCACCCTGCCTTCTGGTTGTTGACTTGCAGAAGTTTCCACGCGGTTCTGGGGCAAGTTAGAGGGATTCAGGGCTCAGAGTAGGGCTATGTTTTAAATTTCAGGGCTCAGAGTAGGGCTATGTTTTAAGTTTCAGGGCTCAGAGTAGGGCTATGTTTTAACTTTCAGGGCTCAGAGTAGGGCTATGTTCAGGGCTCCGAGTAGGGCTATGTTCAGGGCTCTGAGTAGGGCTATGTTTTAAATTTCAGGGCTCCGAGTAGGGCTATGTTTTAAGTTTCAGGGCTCCGAGTAGGGCTATGTTTTAAGTTTCAGGGCTCCGAGTAGGGCTATGTTTTAAGTTTCAGGGCTCCGAGTAGGGCTATGTTTTAAGTTTCAGGGCTCCGAGTAGGGCTATGTTTTAACTTTCAGGGCTCCGAGTAGGGCTATGTTTTAACTTTCAGGGCTCCGAGTAGGGCTATGTTCAGGGCTCAGAGTAGGGCTATGTTTTAACTTCCAGGGCTCAGATTAGGGCTATGTTTTAACTTTAAGGGCTCAGAGTAGGGCTATGTTCAGGGCTCAGAGTAGGGCTATGTTTTAACATCCAGCCTGTCCATACTAGTGCTTCGGCTCTGGATATCAGCCCTGGGCCAGTTCAAAGAGGCTCATTTCAGGTGTAAAGAAGTCACAGACCCTGAGGGCTGGGTTCTCCCCTTTGAATTACTGAGGAGAATCTTATGGGTTCCAGGGCCCCCAAAGGCCAGAATCAGCTAGCTTTTCCATTTGCTTATCAGTAAGTCATCTATTACTAGCCCAAAGGTTTCAGAAAACATACCCTCCCACAGCTGGGAAGCCCAGGTTTTGCTCTCACGTTTTCACGCATTAGTGAACGTTATTTTACAGTGTGCGGGAGCCTGGGCGAGGCAGGCCTTTTAAACATTCAGCTGCGTGCTTGAACTGGGGAAATCACAGCTGCTCCTCGCTTTTGATAATGCCAGGGAAACTGGTAAATAAATAAATAACTAGGGCCCAGGGTTCATTTACTAAATACCCCAGTAGTGCCAGCAAACCGCATCAGGCACATCAAAGGAAAATAAAAGCATAATTTAGTAATAACATGGTCTCCTGCAGCCTCCTGCTTAACTCAAGTGTTAAGTTAAAAGAGGTAAATCAGGGGTTTTGCAGCACAGTTTTATACTTAGTCTTCTTTTTTTTAAAAAAAAAAAAAAGAGCAGGATCTGGGACCACTTCCTATGTTAGCAGGATCTGGCACAGTTTTCCTTCCTGTGAAAGGGGAGACTTTCAAAATAATTGTTACCCATTATTCTTTATTTACCCTTCAACCAGGGACTCTCCCCTCGTGCAAGGAACATGCCAGCGATTAAAGCATTTACACGTATTTGAGGCACTGCACACCCCCCAGGTCGGGGACTGGTTTTCAGCCTGTGTGTGGAAGAAACAGCACAAAGCCCAGGCTCTGATGGAGGAGGCCAGTCTGTAAGGAAGAAGGAAAAAGACGATGTGAGTAGAAAGCAACATAAATGCAGTGTCTTCTGGGCTCTCTTCCAATAGATCTACCTGTTCCCAGGGACGTCCCAACCTTTAGGTGCCTGAGATCAGGGGACAGGCAGTGTAGAGATGGCACTGTGAGCACCCATGGTCAGCCTCTGTTACCTTATAATCAGCCAGGATCGGGGCAGTCATGTCCCCATCGCATTGGACAGCCTACGGCCCTCCCGCTTCTCAACCTCAGCCCCAGAACGTCCCACCCCGGCTGGCCCTCGGGGGTTCATCACGCTCCAGCTTTGTGGCCTGATCCTTTCCTGGTCCCACTTGCTTACAACTGACACACCCCTGTGCATCAGCCCCACTTTGTCCCCATTTCTCACTACCTGCCCTCCATCTGGGTACTGCGTATTTTCACTTTCAGCTTATCCCATGGTTTAGTACTGAAAACTGCTCCTTCTGCACCGCCTCCAGACTGAAATGGCTCTTTCTGTCCATCCGGTCCTTCACTAAATGCACCCACCGGATGGAGATGCATGGTCTTGCAGTCAGGCTGCCCGGGATCAAAGGTCAACCCTCCTACTTAGTAATAGACAAGTCCCTTGACTTTGCTAAGCTTTGTCATCCCATGATTCAAGGGGAGATTTCTCCAAGCTGCAACTTTTTCCTTTAAAATGAGAATCAATAATCCCTAATTCGCAGGACTGTTGTGAGGATTAAATGATACAAAAATGTTTCACATGCTGACTGCCACATAGGGCACCCTCGGTAACTGATACACACACAACTGAACACTCCTTTATACCGTTGGCATTTCTTTGAATATTAGATGATTTTATCCTCTTAACCTCCTTTCTAGGTAATTACCATTATTATCTCCTTTGTGCAAGAGGTGTTAAGTAACTTGCCCAAACTCATGCATCCACTGGAGAGAGGCTTTTGACTGTACGTCTAAATCCATAACCTGCTTCCAGATTCCCTTAACATGATGATCTATTTACTTCCTGTCTTTTCCTTTTGGCCAAGAGCTGATGAAGTGTTTATGCTTCAAATGGTTCACCCATATGAAAGGATAAATTGAGAGAGGTGAGAAGTCAACACGAGTGTAATCCGGCAGATCATCTGCTGCTGATAGCGACTCTCCCAGATGTCAACAAAACAAGTTCCTAAATAGAGTGGATGCTGGTCGTAAACTTGCAAGCAAAGCACGCCTTGGAAGATCAAGAACCACTGCTGACGGTAGGAAGCAACAGGGTAATTAACCCTACACACGGATACACAGAAATTTACATTTAAATATAGAATCTATATCTAATTTACATTTAGATATAGAATCTATTTAATACTCGTATTGGTTCAGGTGGGAAGGTCGAACACCTCAAACAGGTGGAGAAACCATGCCATAAATCATGGCTTCCGGGAGCTGGAAGCCCATCCCCACTGCTCTCAAGTTCTCCTTCGCCCCACATGCCGGAGGTGATGCTACACTTTCACCTCGAGGAAGCTCCTCCTAAGTCTCATCCTCCACATGCCTCTCTGCTGATCTGAAGAAAAGAAAGTCAAGTCATCTTTTTCCCTTAGGATACAACTGAGTGACTGCTTGAGGCATACGGCAATATCCTTGGCTTGTTCTCACATGAAGGTTGGTAGACGGGGCGTCTGGAGGCTCCTCTGGGAAGTTGCTCTTGACCTCAGTTTTGGGGTAGAAAAAAATGAGGAACCCCCAGATTCAAAAATCTCTTTCCTGTCTAGATCGTGCTGGGCCACCAACAGAGGATGAATAAGAGAAGCGGATAGGGCCTAAAGTAGAAGTTTTCTGAACCAGTGGGTCAACGTTCAGACTTGATAAAAGGTTGCTGCCCGATCAGAAGCGGCCCGGGACTGTGCAAGACGCGCACAGCAGAACTAGAGGAGAGACTACTTATTTTGTTTTGGGCTGCAGAGAATTTTATAATTTGAATTTCATTGCTGGTATTTGTAAATCAGGAGATTTCATATGGAAATCTAGATTTTTGCTTTTGCTTAAAACACAGGGAATTCTGGTGACCCTGGACCTGCAATCCCATAGGCAATAATTAGTTGGGGCTGAGCTCCTCAGACAAAGGCTTGGCTCCCCAGTTCTGTCCACTCCTGGGTAGGACATTAGATAATGTCTCTTGGATCTCAGAATTAGTGCATTTGCCACACATCTTGAAGCTTACTTTGTTTTCCATCCACTCTATTGTTCTTTCTTATTCTATATCATTTTACGTTGTTCTTATACTTGACCTGTTTGCATGATGGCAGGCTTGTTAAACTGTGATCTCTGCTTTAGCTCAATGCCAATACATAGCATTCAGAAGTCGAGAGCTGGCATCAAGAAGCCAGTCAAGAAGATCTGTTATAGGAGTTCCTGTTGTGGCGCAGTGGTTAACGAATCCGACTAGGAACCATGAGGTTGCGGGTTCGATCCCTGGCCTTGCTCAGTGGGTTAAGGATCCGGCGTTGCCGTGAGCTGTGGTGTAGGTTGCAGACGTGGCTTGGATCCCGTGTTGCTGTGGCTGTGGTGTTAGCTGGCGGCTACAGCTCCGATTAGACCCCTAGTCTGGGAAACTCCATATGCTGCGAGTGCAGCCCTTTCGAAAAGGCGAAAAGACAAAAAAAGAAGAAGATCTGTTCTAGGAGGAGGGTTACTTACTTGGTCAACCCAGTCTGGGTTCCAGACAAGTGACTGTTTGGGACACAACCCCATCCAGCTATCCTTCCTGAACACCTGAAGGAGTTCTTTGGATTCAGCGCTTTATATGGACAACAGCATAAATGAGTGAAGAATAATACGAAACATGTTACATGGAGTACAGCGCTACATGGGTTACTTGAATTTTTTTTCTTTTTTGGCATATGGAATTCTGGGCCAGGGATCATATCCAAGCCAGTTGCAGACCACGCACAACTGTGGCAACGCTGAACCCTTCAACCCACTATGCCGGGCCTGGGATCGAACCTACGTCCTGGCACTGCTGAGACACTGTCAATCCCATTGCACCACGGAGGGAACTCCTCACTTGAGTGTTTACCAATTTGCGTGACCTAATATTGCTTGGTGCCTGGTATTGCACTGAGCACATCACATCCATCCTATCCTTAATCCCTCTTAATATCCCTGTGATAATATTGAGGTAACTGCTAATGTTAATATTAGGTAGGACCCAGCATTAGCAACATTTTGTAGGTGAGAAAACCGAGGACCTGATAGTGTCAGTGGTCGCCCGCAGCACCGGCTGCTAAGCAGAAGGGCCAGGGATTCCCAGCCAGTAGCCTGACTCAAGAACCCACTTCCTGAATCCTCACCTTCCCTGCCGTCCTGTCTGCCAGACAGAAGAAATCAACAGAGACTCCAAGGACTGCAGCCAATCTCAGGTGTGGAACTTGTCAAGAGTGAAGGGAATATCAATTGAGCACCTATTAGAGGATCTTATGTGGAAGTAAAAGATGGCAGCGCAGAGCCTCCCCTGGTAAATCAGATTGTGCAGAAGCTGCGTGGACTCTGGCAACAGTAGCTGGAGCGGAGAGCTGGGTTTCAGGCTGCTTTCCAAGTACCATCCGCAGTTATACCTACACTGGGGAAGACCCAAGCTGTAGAGGCAGGGTCCTTGTGGGACTCTAATGCCATGTTATCTGGCACTGCTGGTGTTTTGTGGCGTGACCATATGACCACCTCCACCATTTGTTTGCTGGTAATACAGATGCTGGCAGCAGCCCTGGCACTGAGTACTAGAGACCAGCTGTAAGGCATGAGCGTGCGATCTCCCTGCTTTCCGCGCTTTGTGCCACTGCGCGGCTCATGCTAACAGAGAGCTTGTTCGAAACTTCACTGCCATTGCCCCTTGTCCTGCTGCTGTACATGTGGAGGGCCTCAAACTCTGTGTCCCAAGGCCGGGAGCTAGTGTGCTATCATGATTAAAAATACCCTCTCAGAAAAGACACATGTACTCCAGTGTTTGTTGCAGCACTCTATGCAATAGCCAGGTCATGGAAACAACCTAAGTGCCCATCGACAGAGGAGTGGATAGGGAAGATATGGTACATACACACAATGGAATATTACTAAGCCTTCAAAAGGAACGAAATACCAACATTTATAGCAACATGGATGGACCTAGAAATTATTATGCGAAGTGAAACCAGTCAGACAATTAGACAGCAACACCCAATGCTACCGCTTACATGTGGAAACTAAAAAGACACAATGAACTTCTTTGCAGAACAGACAATGACTCACAACTTTGGAAAAGCTTTGTTTTTTCAAACAAGACAATCTGGGGGTTGGGAGGATGCACAGAGGGTTTAAAAAAAATAAAAACATGGTCTTGCTCTAAAAAAATAAAAAATAAGAAAAAATAAATGAAAAAAAAAAACACCCTCTCAGGGCTTGGGTGGACCTGGTTTGAATTCCAGTTTTTATCATTTAATAGCTGTGTGATTTGGAGCTTGTTAATTAATCTCTCTGTGCGTCAGGACGCATGTAAGTAAGCATCCACTCTGTAGTATCATTTCAATGATACCGATGATTTTGAAAAATCACTCAGTATAATATCTGGGTGCATAGTAAATGCTTTATTGGTAATTTTATTTTAAATATGATTAGGAGCAGATGGAAAACATATGTGGGTCCCTTTTACCTAGCACCACCAGAGGAACTGTAAAACCACACTTCTTTGATTCCAAGTCACCCTTAACTAACATCATCACATTCATAACTTTGGGGGAGAAAAACGCAAACACATTGAACTACTTGTAAAGCACATCTTGGTTTCAGGTGTGAAACTATGAAAAAAAAATTCCTCTTAGAATCGCATAGATGTGAGTTATGTTTGAGATGTGCCTGACCAGCAAGACTTTGCTTTATTTTTCTTCTAGCGTAGCAGCCAAAGGAACTGAGTCCAACTGAAAACTCTGTCCTTGACATTTCTTTTGCAGTGTCTTTGATGTGCACTTGTCCTTTCTCTTTCACACACTGTGCTGTAGTAGAGAGAACACAAGCTCTTCTTCCTTAGGGACGCTTTCTTTGCATGAGCCTCAATTTTTCCATCCATGAAATGGGATACTGCCCACCTCACAGGGTTGTTGTGGGAATTGAAAAGAGACAAAATAGACAAGCCACCCAGCTGAATTCCTCACCCAGAAAAGGAATCTACAGATTCGTATCTGTTCCTTCTTGCTTTCACTCAGCTTGCAGTACATGGATTAGAACTGACTTGTACATGAAGAAAGTGCCATGGGATGCATGGAACATTTCTCTTTTTTTGTCTTTTTGCCTTATCTAGGGCCGCACCCGCGGCATATGGAGGTTCCCAGGCTAGGGGTCTAACAGGAGCTGTAGCTACCGGCCTTCGCCACAGCCACAGCAACGCGGGATCCAAGACGCATCTGCAACCTACACCACAGCTCACGGCAACGCCGGATCCTTAACCCACTGAGCAAGGCCAGGGATCGAACCTGCCACCTCATCGTTCTTAGTCGGATTTGTTAACCACTGAGCCACAAAGTGAACTCCCATGGAACATTTCTGAATTTGTGTATGTGTGTGTGGTGTGTGTGTGTTTTAGGGCCACACCACGGCCTCTGGAGGTTCCCAGTCTAAGGGTCGAATCAGAGCTGTAGCAGCCGGCTTACACCACAGCCACAGCAACGCCAGATCAGAGCTCCACCTGCAACATATGCCACGCTGGATCCTTAACCCACTGAGCAAGACCCGGAATCAAGTCCACCCCCCACCCCCCGCATCATCACGGATGCTAGTCAGATTCATTACTGCTAAGCCACAATGGGAACTCCCATTTCTGAATTTAAAAAAAAAATTAAGAATGAATTGGGAGTTCGGGATTAGCGGAGGCAAGCTATTATACACCGGATGGATAAACAGCCAGGTTCCAATGTAGAGCACAGGGAAGTACATCCGATATCTTGGGAAAAACCATAAAGGAAAAGCATACTTATGTATAACTGAGTCACTTTACTGTACAGCAGATATTAACACACATTATAAATCAACTACACTTCAATATTATATTTATAACATATATGTATATATTTTAAAGGGAGTTCTCATGTCACAGTAGGTTAAGGATCTGGACTTGTAACAGCAGCATCTTGTGTTGCTCCTGTGGTACAGGTTTGATCCCTGGCCTGGGAACTTCCACGTGCCACAGTTGTAGCCAGAAAAAAATTAAAAAAAAAAAAGGAAGGAAGAAAAACAACCCCCACCAACAAAAAAAATTGACCACTGAAAATTTTTAGCCTGTGCGTTTAGCCAGTACTCACTGTATAATAAACACCAATGTGATAAGCTGGCTGCAAAGCCCCCAAATTAATTTTACTACCTGCTGGCTGGTAGCCCTGAGAATATGTTTCTAGCCGGTATCAGCACAAGAGGGCTCCTCTGATGAACTGGAGATCGTTCAGAGGGTCTGAGATGCCAAAGCAAGCGTGAGAAAGGACACTCCTGTTCTTTTCAGTCAGAATTGGACTCCATTCATTGGTTCAACTGCTTTTTAAAAAAAAAAATTTAGTGCTGCACCTGAGGCCTAGTTCCCAGGCTAGGGGTCGAATCAGAGCTGTAGCTGCAGGTCTGTGCCACAGGCACAACGGCGCCAGATCCCAGCTGCATCTGTGACCTACGCTGCACCTGTGACCCATGCCATACCTTGAGGCCATGCCAGATACTTAACCCACCGAGTGAGGCCAGGGATTGAACCCGGATCCTCATGGATACTAGTCGGGTTCTTAACCCACTGAGCCAAAACGGAAACTTGGTTCAACTGTTACTTTTTTTAAAGTGCCACCTTTATGGGATACTGGTCTAGGCTGGGGACACATTGAGAAGATACCAAAGTACGAGCCCCTTGCCCTGTGGAGCGTGGCATCTAAAAGGGGAGACAGGCAGGGACGTAGATGACAAATCAACATAGTATTTATAAGTTGGGACAGTGCCATGAGGGCAGAGAGCAGGGACAATAGGGTGTAGGTGGATCAAGCCTCTCAGCGGGGGTGACATCTAAGCTGGAAGAAATGCAACACACTGCACAACGACAAGTGTATTTATTCTAGGCTGAGGGGACAGCATATGTGAAGTTTCTGAGATGAGAAAGACTGGGCGTGCTTTAGACCTGAGTAAAGCCCATTGGGCAGGAACGCAGTGACCAAGGGGACGATCTGCTCTCAAGCAACTGATTTGCTCATTACTCCAGTAACACGTTGAGTGGAACCTAAAAGAATATAATCTGAACGTACGACTTGAACTTCCAAAGAGGACATTCAGGAAACGGGATCTGCTGGAAAGATGCAAGGGAGTCTGAATGTTTTCTTCTCATGGCACAGCATGGCAGGTTGACACTGCCTACATGTGTCACCTGTGCTGCGATTCGAGCACACTCTGCCCTCCAGAGTGAGGTCCCCAAGACTGAAGCAGAGGTGCAGAGGTGCACGTGGAGTTTGGTTTCTCCTGCTGGTACTTAACCTCATCCTGGAGACATCGTATCGAACGGCTGCTGGAATTGGATCAGACCATCCAGAAAGCAGTGAGCTAAAAGCTCACCAGGGGAGTCCCCATCGTGGCTCAGTGGCAATGAATATGACTAGTGTCCATGAGGACGCAGGTTCGATCCCCAGCCTCGCTCATGGGTTAAGGATCTGGTATTGCCATGAGCTGCAGTGTAGATCTCAGACGAGGCATCTGGCATTGCTGTGGCTGTGACATGGGCCAGTGGCTGCAGTTCCAATTCGACTCCTAGCTTGGGAACCTCCATATGCCATGGGTGTGGCCCTAAAAAGATAAAGACGAAAAACAAAAACAAAAAACTCTATAGAGAATGAGAAGTTTTTCTCCCACTAGCAGGATATTTGAAAATGGCTTCTTTCTCTTTTCCTTCTAGAGAAGTGCTTCTTCTTCTTCTTCTTCTTCTTTTTTTTTAAAGGTTATGGCCACACCCACAGCATATGGAAGTTCCCAGGCCAGGGACTGATTCCGACCCATGGCTCCGACCTATGCAGAATCCTTTAACCATGCCAGGCCGGGGATCAAACCCACGCCTCCCCAAGGACCTGAGCTGCTGCTGTCAGATTCTTAACCCACTGTGCCACGGCAGGAAGTCCGGCCGGGCTTTTATTAACAGATGCTGTGTTCTGAATGTTGGCGTCCCTCCAAATTCATAGGTGAAATCCGAATGCCCCGTGTGTAGGAGGTGGGGCCTGTGGGAGCTGCTTAGGTCGTGGAGGTGGAACCCTTGTGAATGCGATAAGGGCTCTCATAAAAGATACTCCAGAGGGCTCGCTGGCCACTCCCGCCACGTGAAGATGCAGCTGTGAACTAGGAAGAGGGCCCTCACTACAGTGCCACGCAACTTGACCTTGGACTTCTCAGCCTCCAGCACTATGAGGAATTTCTATTATTTTTAATCTGCACAGTGCAAAATATTTTGTTACAGAATTCTGAAAGGACCGAGACAATAAGTATTGGATGAAAAAAAGGTATATTAAAAAACAAGTTTGGGAAGTCTTGTGGGATGGGTGATAAACGATATTAAAACTTACTTTATTTGAAGCTTTCTAGGAGCCTCCCATCGTCTTGGATTTCTCTAAATATTGTGATAAATATTTATATTTCTGTTGGGGTAAAAGGAAAAGGTTAACAAATGGTATTTAAAATTCTCTGAAATAAGATCTTGCAAAAAGACCCCATTTATTCTAAGATACGCCAGAATCAAGATAATTAGGTGTGCAAAGCAGATATATGTCACCATACAAGGAACTGATGGAATGGAATTTAATCTAGGGCATTACGGACTGTGGTATTTATGTAAGTTTTGAATTAATTCCCTTTGGAAATAAATGACATAAGCCACGATCAGCAAGATCTAGCCCAGTGAGCGGGTAGGTGCCAAGGGGTCTCTCATGAAGCTGGAATCATAGATGCATTGGTGGGGATGGGTCGTTTGGGGTAGAGTCTATAAATAAATGCCCTCTGTGAAAACAGTCTGAACTGGACAGGGAGGGAGATGGAATGAAGGAAGAGCGCGGAGTTGAGCCTAGCCATATGGTCGGTGCCACAGCCGGGCAAGCCTGTCAGGGGTAGGCATGCCTGGAATGCAGGCAAGAGGGAATTGTCCTGAAAGAACTACGTACACTCCACCAGTAGGAAACGAGGACACAGGGCTGTGGGCAAGAATCTGCTCAGTGACTGACACTTGTGCTGATCGGAGCCAACACTGGATGTTGAATCATGTCTACAAAGAGTTGATTAGGATGGATGGGAGCCTTCTAATGCCCTGAAAACATTCAATCCAGGGCAGATCCTACTCCTCCGAAGTGCCTTGTGTTTTGCAAATGCATGTGACTAAATTTTCTCAACTGATTAGAGGTCTATGACTAGATTGAGCAAGAAGCTCCTCTGTTTCTACACCCTGCCCCCATCCCCAAGATCTCCCCCTGGCTATCATTTCTCCATTAAAAAAGTCTGTTGGTTATATTAAAACGTCAAGCTTTCTGGATTAGATGTAAAGCAATGTTAACTGCAGGTATGACTTCTCCTATGCAGACCCCTGTGCCTCGTTGCTGTGAATACGTTAGAATTCGCTAACAAGATTGGTGTTTGCCATCTGCCCCCATTCCATCAGCAGGGGTTGACAATGGGGTTTGTTAAAGGAGCATTGGTAGGTGATCACTCCCCCCCCCTTCTCCATCATGCTGACTTTCTGCATGCAATCCTGATGAAAATGAAGTCCGGTACCTGGAAAACTAGGAATGGCATATGCATATATACCATTTTTGCATGGTAAGGGGTTTTCCACACTAAGCCCCTTTCTTGGAGTAACCGATTTCTGTTAATTTTTTTATGTCATCCGTTCAGATGTTTCATGCAAGAAGCAGGAAAAAAGATTCTAGCTCATTCGAGGTTTGCTTTGGCTCCTGTTCGCCACCGCCCACCCACAGTGCTAGACACAGAACCTCTCATGACAAATCACTACCTCCCAAGATGCTCAAGCTAACCTAACGGGCTTAGCCTCGTTAGTGAATTAGCCTCTCTCACACACGCGCACTCACACATAATCACACACATTCATTATAATCTTTTAATGTTCTGCTGGAAGGATTACTTGAAATATTTGCACGAAAGAATAATTGTCACAGTTACAGTTATATTATCATATATACAAATGACCTTAATGCCATATAAAAATGTATATCTAGAGGAAAACTCATGTTTCAAACCCCAAGAGCAAGATTGATATTGGGCAGCAAGGTATTTTATGACATAATAGCGGGTTCATTTACTTACAATACCCTGTAACAGTGGCTAAAATTAAATCATCGTTTCACTCATGATGGTGTTGTAAAATACCTCGCCTAAATCTATTTCCTTTTCTAGAATATGTGATGTGGTAGAGTTTTCTAGAGTCTGAAATTCTTTTCTTTCAAATGCAGGTAGCAATGAAAATTCTTCTTGCAAGAAAACACAGCTCTTCTTGTACTTAGGATGTTGACATATGTAGTCTTCAGGGATGAAGCATGCCATTCTCTCCTAATCTTCTTCTGTGATGCCCAAGATGTGTCTTCGAAGGAGATCCAAGGGAGGGAATAATTTGGTAGGAAGTCGTACTCAAAATGGCCTTGGCTGATGCTCTGAACTGTCTGGTTTTCATATATAATTCGGGACAATAAATTGTGTTCTGGTGTTTGGATTGGATGTCAGAGCACTCTTGGATGGGGAAAATGTGTGTCCTCTGTCTTACTTGTCTATACATTTTTCCTTCTGGCCAAGAAGCTGTCTCTCACTTTCTCTTTTTATAAAGTCCTTCTGGATCTTGGTTGCTTTGGCTTTAGCAGGCTCTACCACATTTATCTAACATTAATGTGACTATTCCAGTCTATACTTGTGTCTGCATAAAAATATTAAAAGTTTGGCAGCGTAGGGCAGGTTCATGCAAGTATGTCACTCAATCAGCACCTGGCCACACAGAAGAATCTGTGATTGCCATTCGAGTGCACACAATTCCCTGACTCTAAAAGAAGCAAAAAATACCCCAACTGATTTCTGAAACTGAGACCCGGTCGCTTTTCACCGAACCCATAATTTGTGTACGTTTCAGTGAGACTAAGATTCAGTCATACTGCTGATAAACCTTTGCAGCAGATGCACCAGAAAGTCTTAGGAAAGTACACCTTCCTTCTAAGTTATTAAAGCTTTATGTTTTTTCTTATTGTATTTCTAGTGTAGGAGTCTAGGATTATTGATCTTGAATGCCCCCGCTGAGCATAATTTTTTTCTGGCTATTCCATGTGGCTTTATGAAAGTGCCGGTTCGGAAAAATAATAATGAAGAATTAAGACAGGTTTTTCCATTGATTCTTTATTCCCAGCCTGAGATCTAGAAGTTGATTTCTGTTTTACTTTGAAGCGTTCAATTCAGCTTGTGTTTATAAAGCGCCAGTTGTATATCCAGTCCTTGGTGATGTGAGGAGTTTCTGAGGGCATTCCAAACTTGGTCTCTGTTTGGGAGTTTTCAGTACCATTAGGAGGCGAGGCGCACTTGCATTAAACAACCAGGAGATGGTCACTGTCCTGTGGTGCCAACGCATGCGACGCAGTGACCTTGGTCCTCCAAGTGTGAGATGTGGGCCAGCAGCCTCAGCACCCTCTGGGGGTTTGCAACGAGTGCAATCTGCATTTTAACAAGATCTGCACATTAAAATTTAAGAAATTCTCATATCAACAGTGAGCACCAGGGAAAGGTAGGGTTGGGTGAGGTTGTTGGAATAGAGTGGAGCTGACGGGAACGGCTTTATAGAGAACAACGGAGGCTCATGGAAGGGGGTTAGGGTCTGGGTAATGTGGGTGAGTGTAGGTCTTCAATTAGCCTCTGCACCAAAGCCATTCCCTGGAGTTCTGGTTTAAGATATCAATTCTTGGAGTTCCCACTGTGGCATCACAGGTTAAGAACCCAACTGCAGCAGCTCAGGTTGCTGGGGAGGCACAGGTTCAATCCCCGGCCCCGTGCAGTAGGTTAAGGATCCCGCAGCTGCGGTCTAGCTGCAACTTCAAGTGTGGCCATTAAAAAAAAATGTGGATTCTTAAAACTCTCTCTTCACCCTTTCCTGAGTGACAATCTTCAGGACGGGTCTCTAACCAAATGTGTTTTAAACAAGCTCCACAGGAAATTTTATAAACCGCTTTTGAGAAAGGCAGAGACAGGTGAAAACGAATGCACGCAAGGAGGCGAGAGTTCGCATATTGAGGCCACACCGTCTTTGCTGTCTGTGTTTGCTCCTTGCCTGCTTCATTTCTCACTCATCTCCCTTCTAGTTCATCCTCCTTACTGCTGCTGGCGGGAGCTCCCTAAAAACACATCAGAATGCTTGGTTTGCTCATTGTGATCTTCTGCTCTTGCCTAAAGTTGGACTCATGCTCGGTGGGGCAGGCAGCCTGGCCACCCTCCCCCTGTCCTTCCACTTCATCCCCCAGCGCTTCTCTCTTCTGTCCAGACAAACTGCACTTCTCCCTTGCCCAGAACACCACACCTTCCACACCTGAGCAATTTCCTGGCTTCTATTCCTTCCTCATCCCTCCACCTCAATGGTCCTTCTGGCAGAAAAAAACAAGACGTCTTTTTTGCAGAACTATTTGCTGTCTAGATTCTAAAGCTGGAAACCAGTTTCAGTCGAAGGGCTGGTACTTCTCTTCATGGGAGGGGGACAGCTGAACAGGCTTTTGATTATGGAAAAACAAAACAAAACAGAACATTTATAAGTGTTGGTCGCTGGGTTGCTCCCATCTTGAATTTTTCTCCTCTGGGTGTTCTTCCTGCCTGTGTTATTTCTCCCAGTCTCTTTCAGTCCTCCTCTCTTCCCACGAACGCTGCTGCCATCTTCAAGATGCACGCTTGGTTCTCTGCTTTTATCTCTTTAGCTCTCTGCTGAATACTTTCTCTGAACGGGTTTATCCCTCCTTCCTCTAGGCTCGGGCTACCACCCAGATGCATCTGGTTCTCCAGACTCCATCCTTCCAGCTCTTGATACATCTAGGTCCTATTGCTAGCTGCAATGGAAATAGTTGCAAAGAGCAATAGTGAAAATGACTGCAACTTAAGGTCGTGGGTGGGATAAACTGAGATAGTGACCTTCGAAAACTTAACACAGTGGTGGAGTTCCCGTCGTGGCGCAGTGGTTAACGAATCCGACTAGGAACCACGAGGTTGCGGGTTCGATCCCTGGCCTCGCTCAGTGGGTGAAGGATCTGGCGTTGCTGTGAGCTGTGGTGTAGGTTGCAGACGCGGCTCGGATCCCGCGTTGCTGTGGCTGTGGCGAAGGCCGGCGGCTACAGCTCCTGTTAGACCCCTAGCCTGGGAACCTCCGTATGCCGCAGGTGCAGCCCAAATAAGGCAAAAAGACCAAAAAAAAAAAAAAAAAAGCTTAACACAGTGGTGAGCACTCCATACTTTTGAGTTGTTTTATCCTTCACAAAAGCAAGAGGATGACAAGAGCCATCGTCACCCATGATGGCTACCAAGGAAAGGCACAACCCGTAAGGCAACATCAGGGAGATTAAAACTCCGAGTCAGCTGTGGCCTTCAAACTGTCAAGGTCCACTGAAAGGTTCTTCTCAGTGATGTAACGATTAATTCTCTTTCTGGAATATATCCAGATTTCTGCCTCTGGACATGGGATAGAAGAGTATTTCTCAGCCTCCCAGGGTTGCTGGGGCTCTGTGACCAGCTGCAGCCAGTGAGTTGTGAGCAGAGGTCATGCGTGTCATTTCTGGAGCAAGCTTTTTAATGCTGGCACAAGACTCTCCAGAGCGCACTTTGCTCTCTTCCAAAATGTTTCAACTGATGGTTGCCCTATCAGCCAGGCTTCTCGGCTCTTACGGACAAATGGCAGGCAAGGTCACTGCCTCTCATTTTATGAGGTGAATTCTGACTGATGACTAGGTCTGGTGTACGTGAAGTGACGGGCGTGCCCCCCCAGGGCTGGGAGTGACAGCTCACCACCGCACTGTGTGACCTGGCTGCTAGCGATCCAACAGAGCACCCTCTGTGCAAATGCCTGCTCAGACCGCTCCAAGTTCACGAAGCATCCCTTGTTATGCGGTGACTGAGCTGGTTGTTGCTTTTCGTTTTTATTCTAGTTGTTAATGATCAATTATTATTATTATTACTTGGCTGCACCTGCGGCAGGTGGAAGCTCCCAGGCCAGGGACTTAACCCGCACCACAGCAGTGACAATGCCTGATTCTTAACCTGCTGAGCCACCGGGGAACTTCAGTGATGAATTATTATTAATTTGGTTGCTTCCTATCAGTTTACTTGATTGTGGCTTCTTTAACCATACAGTGTGAAGGATGCATATTTATTTCTGCAGGACTTTTGGCCTATGATTTTCTAATAACCTGACTCTGAGACCATAGTGGTATTATAATTCAAGTGTAAATAATCTGTATATTTTCTTAAAGAAAATGTGTACATTCTCCATCAAAAATAGACTTGCAGAGAGCAATACGGATGGACCTAGAGATTATCTTACTAAGTGAAGCAAGTTGGACAGAAACAAATATATGATATCATTTATTTGTGGAATCTAAAAAAAATAATACACGTGAACTTATTTACAAAACAGAAATAGACTCACAGGCACAGGAAAACAATCCTATAGTTACCAAAAGGGAAAAGGAAGGGGAGGGATAAATTAGGAGTTTGGGATTAATAGATACAGACTACTACCTATAAAATAGGTAACAAACAAGGACTTTCTATATAGCAAGGGGAACTGTATTCAATAACTTGCAATGGAAAAGAATTTGTAAAAGAATATGTGTGTATATATATATTATATATATAAAATATGTATATTATATATATTATATATATATCTGAATTACTTGGCTGTACACTTGAAATTAATACAACACTGTACATCAATTATACTTAAAATTTTTTTAAAAAGAAAAATGCACTTGCATAGTAACATTTTATTGGTGACATGCTCCCTTTATATCCTGATGATTCTGAAAGACAAGTATTACTGTTTTCCAGAGGTGTCTACGGAGACAGAGGCAGGGTGAAAATTTCCTGTGTAAGATCATGTTTTTCTCTATGGGGAAAAAAAATATGAGCAATTAAATGATGCTGTTAGCAATGTTTTTGAGTTTTAAATTTTGAGCCTCTGTAAGTTTTTTTTTTTTAATTACCAAGTTCTGGAACTTTGGGAAGGTTGGCAATATGAGTCGCAGCGGCATTGACCCTGCGATGACAGCTGGAATAAAAATACATGAAAGTCACTGACAGACGCCTTTTCAGGAGCCTGGTGAAGGCCCAGTCTTCTGGTGTGATCTTGTTCAAAGATCTTCAGGTTTTACAGATGTGAAAGGAGCCAAAAGGATTACATTTATTTTACATGGCCCAAGAAAAATGTTGCAAACTTCACTGACACCCATAGACAATAAATAAGCAGTGTACAAGGTCGGATGGTGGGCTGGAGGACGAGAGGGAGTTTTGGAGACTGTGCTCTTAGTGTAAGATAAGACCCATTGAAAAACATTAAAAACCAACCAAACAAATGAACCAAAGAACAGCCAAAGAAGCCTGCAGGCTGAATTCAGTTCACAGACCTGCAGATAGCACCCTGTTCCAAAAAGCAGACACAGGTCCATAAAGAAAGAATGTGTACAAATGTTGGCTTTGGTTCTATATTAGACTCAGTTTCTTTCTTTTTTTTTTTTTTTTTTTGTCTTTTTGCCTTATTTGGGTCACACCCGCGGCATATGGAGGTTCCCAGGCTAGGGGTCTAACAGGAGCTGTAGCTGCCGGCCTTCGCCACAGCCACAGCAACGTGGGATCCGAGCCGCGTCTGCAGCCTACACCACAGCTCATGGCAACGCCGGACCCTTAACCCACTGAGCAAGGCCAGGGATCGAACCCGCAACCTCATGGTTCCTAGTCGGATTCGTTAACCACTGAGCCACAACGGGAACTCCTAGACTCAGTTTCTAGTAGCAACTGCATGAAGTTGAAAAGGGGATTGTGTCATCTTATTGAAAATAGGTACCAAGATTTAACCATCCTTAATCCTAAACCTTTATAAAATACCTGTTTTCTTTTTCTATGAAAGGATAAATTCCGATACATAAACTTAGCTTTTTTTTTTTCTTAAAAATTTCCATTGTTCCTGCCTCTTCTCCCTTTGGGTGGCTCCACTTGCAGCATTTGATGCTTCTGGAAGGCAGGACGTACATTGGTGCGCTTACTTGGAATTTTTTTTTGTTTGTTATTGAATATCCATTGCTTTTATTTATTTATTTTTTTCACAACCAAATTTTTATAGCATTTCCATCCCAAAACACTTACCTGGAATTTTTTTTTTTTTTTTGCCTTTTGTCATTTTATGGCCACACCCACGGCATTTGGAGGTTCCCAGGCTAGGGGTCTAATCGGAGCTGTGGCCACTGGCCTGCGCCGCAGCCACAGCAACGCAGGATCCGAGCCACGTCTGCAACCTACACCACAGCTCACGGCAACGCTGGATCCTCAACCCACTGAGCGAGGCCAGGGATCGAACCCGCAACCTCATGGTTCTTACTCGGATTCGTTAACCACTGCGCCACGACTGGAACTCCCTTACCTGGAATTTTGGAACTCAGTTGCTTCACTGTCTTTTTTTTTTCTTTCTTTCTAATTTTGACTTCTTTTAGATTATTAGTAGCGATCCTGCAATTCTATCAGAAAGTTACTGAGGATGGCATACATCTGGGATAGGATACTTCAGTTTCAAGTAGCTATAGATTATCTTTATTTACCTTTTTTTTTGTCTTTTTTTTTTGCCTTTATCTAGAGCCGCACCCGCGGCATATGGAGGTTCCCAGGCTAGGGGTCTAACAGGAGCTGGAGCCACCAGCCTTCGCCACAGCCACAGCAACGCGGGATCTGAGCCGCGTCTGCGACCTACACCACAGCTCACGGCAACGCCAGATCCTTAACCCACTGAGCAAGGCCAGGGATCGAACCCGCAACTTCATGGTTCTTAGTCGGATTCGTTAACCACTGAGCCACGAAGGGAACTCCCTCTTTATTTACCTTTTATAAGCACCTCAATGCTTGCTGTTTGAAGGTTATTTTTCTTGGAGGGAAAAAAATAAGCAAATTCGGAGATGGATAATTCTGCTTTTTCTTTGTCATTCTGTCAACATTATACCAGCTACTCCAAGCAATGGGTCAGTTCGTTTCTTTACATTTTTTGCTCTCATAAAAGTTTAACACCCTGTTTATTGTCTTTGGCATGATTCCCCAAGCCTCAGCTGGTCCTCGACTGAACAAACACCAATGTTCCAATGCTGATTTTGATCAAGATCTTTTAGGATCCAAGCTTTGTTGGAGAAATCCCTTTGTAGCCACACCTGCTTCTCTGATGCTCTTGTCTTTCATTTCCCTTTTTGATCTTACTGCACTTGTCTATCAGGCATGTGTTTGATTATAACCTTCCATCCAAAGAGTCTAAGTCTATGGTAATATAGTCATTATTCAAACTCCCAAACATTTTGAAATCTGCTCAACTAAAATCAAGGATACTTTTCTGATTACGCATTCAATTTGTTTTACTGTAATTCAAACTTACTGTCAACACAGCTACTTTCTTTCAGTGTTATCACTTCCGTACCACCAGTGAGTTCTCCAGGATGAGGTCCGTACTCCGTGGAAATTGTATGGCCTTGCCTTTCTTGGTTGTGTGGCCTTGGCTATGTGGCCTTGGTTGGTTAACCGTTCTAAGCCTCAGTGCTATTTCTGATCTGTAAAATGCAGAGAGCATCTCCCTTTTGGAGTTATTGTGGCAATTAAAGGAGAAATACTTTTAGCACAGTGCCTGCTATGATATAGGAGTTCTGCAAAAGGCAGCAAATAACTTCTTTTAAGGCATAAAACTTTCAGTAGAGTGAATCACGAATTTCTTAGATGCTGCACTTTTAACAGAAGGAGAAGAAACTTCTACCATCGGATGATGAAAAGAATGATGGTGATGATGAATCTGGGTACCATTTATTGGAACACTCATTATATGCCACTATTTACCTCTACTAGCAGCCCTAAAAAGCAAGTATTATTATTATTATTATTCCCATTCTACAGTGGGAGAAACTAAAGTCTAAAGGTGTTAAGAAATGTGCTTAAAGCAATAGAGTCCAGATTCTGACTTTCAAATTTGTGCTCTGGATGTTTGATGGCCCCTACTGATAAACAGCCTATGCCGGCTTGGCCATGGCTCTTGATAAACCTGTCTACCTGCTCCATTTGTTATACCCACAGTGACACAGCTTCTGTGCTTCCCTCCATTAGCCTCACCCACTTTTCTCCATGCTCTTTGGGCATACACACAGTTGGATGCCTCTGAGTTCTCAACAGGTGATATTTCCCTAAAAGCTGTTTTTTTTCCTCTGTAGTTACCACCCAGCTATGTTTAACCCCCCTTTCCCACTTTGTGTTTATCTCAATGACATGTGAGCCCAGTTCTACAAATTTCTAGTCCCCTCCAGTGATTAATTCAGCCTCAGTTTAGTGATTAAGCTTCAGTCACACTCACTGATTTCTAATCTCCAGTGTTTGATTTACTCCAAAGCTCTCTTCTCTTGGAACGGGGAAGAATTTCCAGCTTCAATCCAGAGCAGAGTGGAGTTTGTTTTCTCTGTGCACTTCCTTCCATTTTTCTGTGCAGATGTCTTTAGGGTTGGACTAGGAAGGAGGAAGAAGAGAGCAGCCTACCGTTTTGTCTGACTGTCTTTGACTTCCTTCTTTCCTAGTCATAGGTTGTCATCACAGCTTAGCGCACAGTACTAGATTGTGATCATTAATTTTATGTGTAAACTTGACTAGATGATGGTTAGCAATCACTAATCTAGATGTTGCTGTAAAGGTACTTTAAAGATGTTGCTGTAAAGATGCTTTAAAGATGTGGTTATCATTTATCATTTACAATCCGCTGGCTTTAAGTAAAGCAGATTGCTCTCCAGATGGGGGTGGGGCTCACCCAATCAGTTGAAGGTCTTAAAGGAAAAGACTGAGGTTTCCATTCTATCTCAGCCTACATCGTAGGAATTCCACCTGAGTGTCCAGCTTTCAGGACTGCAACATCAACCCTTACCAGAATCACTGAACTAGCCTCGCCTTTTCTTTCACTTGCCAGCCCCAACAGTGCCATGAGACAACTCCTTAAAACCACTCTCCCTCTGGAGAGAGAGATCCTATAGGTTCTGCTTATTTTATTTTATTTTTTTTTCCTGGAGAATCCTAATACAGTAATAATTCCTCAAATATTGACTATATAAAATGGGAGGTTTATATATACCAGGGAAAGTTCAAGGTGATTTTTTTGGGATGTTGCCAGAAAGCATTAGAACTTCTACCTATAGAATTTTTTTTTTAATCCAAAGAAACTTAAAAAATTTCCAACTTCATGAATGTTTAATATATAGATGGACATCAGCGTCTTCTCTGGGTCGCCTTTTATATACAAGGCCTGAAGGTTCATGGCCAGGAAGGAACATCCCACACAGCAAAAGGCTTGCCCGTGGGGCCTTCCCACATTCATTGGCTGTTAGTGTGTTCAGGCACTTTGCGACGACCTAAAAATACATTTATGATTAAATGTATTTGTGGAAAATATTATCAAATTTTAGCCAGATCAACTCTGATACAGTAGACACATGGTTTCGTGATCTTTTACAAAGAATCCAGGCACAGGTTGAAGTAAATTCTGATAATGCCAGCACACACAGCAGAGGGTTTTCCTGCCTCTGTGCGTTTCTTCATCTCTATTTCAAGGTTAAGATTGAAAATCTGACACATTGCAATGAGATATGACAACACAGTCACCGAAAGTTCTCGTCATTCTCAAGGAGACTATTAGAAATACGGATTTATAGTCATATCTTAGCCTTCAGTTTGCATCACCATGTAGTTGCTTTCTGTACATGCTAAGAAAAATACCTGAAACATAAGTATGTCCTGATTCAATTCTGTTGCCTACTTCCTTATTCTCTGATAGTTATAAATACATGGAGGGAAGGAAGGAATCCAAGATAATCTCAAAGATTTTTAATCCTGGGTGAATGGATGAAATATGACGTGGAAAGCTGAGAACTAAAAAAAGGTAGTGATTAATAGGTTTATTTTGGGGGGGGGCTGCACCCAAGGCATATGGAGATTCCCAGGCTAGGGGTCGAATCAGAGCTACAGCTGCCGGCCTACACCACAGCCACAGCCACGCAGGATCTGAGCTGTGCCTGCAACCTACACCACAGCTCGCGGCAATGCCGGATCTTTAACCCACTGAGCAAGGCCAGGGATCGAACCCGCAACCTCATGGTTCCTAGCTGGATTCGTTAACCGCTGTACCCTACCGGGAACTGCTAGATTAGTATGTTTTGAACAATTTAAGTCTGAGGCTGAAGATATATAAGAAAAACCTAAATAATTCACGCATTCGTGCACACACAGACACACACAACGGTACTTAAAGAGTTCCATTTTGAAGAACCTGAGAAAATTTGTAAATTCAGATTTTTGTAAATGGAAGTGTATTAAGATAGTATGCCAAAGCGATGTGCTATATTATACTTTAAAAACAGATATTTGAGTTCCTGTTATGGCTCAGTGGTAACAAACCTGACTAGTATCCTTGAGGACACGTGTTCAATCCCTAGCCTTGCCCTGTGAGGCCAGTGAGCTACAGTGTATGGCGCATATGTGGCTTGGATCCCGCATTGCTGTGACTGTGGCATAGGTGGGTGGCTGTAGCTTCGATTCAACCCTTAGCTGGGAATTTTCATAAGCTGTAGGTGTGGCCTTAAAAAGACCAAAAAAAAAAATACAGATATTAACTGTATTGAGTGCATTTATAGATAAGAAGACATGCTGAAGAGAAAGCGTTTGTTTTAAAGTGGTGGTGCATCAAGAACGTACGAGTACTATTTATTTATTTATTTATTCACCCCTTGCCTCCTCTCTCCTTTGGTAAGCACGCATTGGTTTTCTTTTTCTTTTTTTTCGAACATCAACAATTTAATAAATTGTTATAAATTTTATGAACATTAACATCGGTATTTACAATTTAAAAATTATTCTTATCTTCATAAATATTTTTCTTTTTTTTTTCTTAATGGATTTTATTTCAATTATAGGTGTACAGCACGCATTGGTTTTCTATGTCTGTGAGTCTATTTTCCATTTTTCACCATGCCGTTTTAGTTGTCTGTTTCACCAAGAAAACGTACCATTTTCTTTCAGAACGTTTTTTGCTGCACGTTTATGAATTTCAGAAATCTGATAGTTTTTGGTGCTTTCTCACGACAGGTATGTGGATAGATGAAAGTCTAAGGTAATAATGCCATGTCAGCCCAGCATGGAGAAAACCCAGTGGAAACTCGGACAAAATCACTACATCCCAGCTAAGCTCCACGCAGTTCATGCCCCTGCAAAATCTGAGCCGTCTATAAAGCAAACCTCTGAGGCTAAGATCAAGCCTTTTCCCCTTCAGCCTCTGCAGGCACCTCACTTCTTCCCTGCCACGCATCCATCTACTGCTGAAGTGAGGAACAGCATGCAGCTGGAAATGAGTTGAGTCAACCTGAGTTGAGGGCTTTCGATCCCATGAGAGTTAACTAGTCTGAGTTCATCTTACTCATCTGCTTGGTCAAAATTCTGCAAATGTCACATAGCATTTGACAGTGTCCTGTGTGGCTTAAGGGTATACCCTGAATTGATTGAGCAGATCTAGTTCTTTAAAAAAAAAAAAAAAAAAACAAAGAAAAAGAAAAAACATCCCAAATCATACAGTACCATGAGGCAAAATATCTGATTACAAAGTCTAAAACTGCTTTGTGTATGTAATTTTTGAGGAAAAAAATATTACAAGCCAGCAACAATGAAGTGCTTAGTGCAAGACTTCAGTTTTCAACCTAACAGCTATTACATTTCAATCTGAGCAGCAGGGAGATTCTGCTGATCCTAAACTAACGAACGTCAAGAAGGAAATGGCTTGCTTTCTTCTCAGAGCAAGTGGTTATTGTTTTAAAAATGAGCCTCCAACCTGGCTGGAATCCAAGGCGTGTCACATAATCCTGATCTTGAGATATGCAGCGAGAATCCCCAGCCCCCAAATATTTGATTAGAGCATATGTAAATCGTCCTGTGTTCTTGGCATGGGCTGAATCAGGGCTGACAATGTAGATTATGATGTTCTTATACAATCAGAGGTTATTATTACTGTTCTTTTTCCCCAAAGGAAGTAAAACTTGTTTAGTCAGGAGGTCTGATGCTTCCTGGTATGGCAGATAATTTCTGCTGATCTTCAGTGAGAAAACAAACAGCAAAGGTAACATTTCATGACACCCTATGAATATAACTCAGGTTTCTTAAAAAGTTAATAGCTTAACTAACACTGAGATATGTAGTCACTCAAAGAACTACTGGCAATTTTCTTCCTTGACCCCAGTTTCTGAGGGCTGCAGTAACTGACCATGAGCCCAAATCAGAAAATTAGATTTCAGTCTCAAATATGTTTCAGAATCATTTAGAGATGGCGTATTAGCCTAAATATGAAAGAGACATATTTTCTTGTTGTATAATTAGTGGACAAGGAATTTCAACATTTATCTATTATGTGTATAGAAGAGAAATGGGGAGACGTTAAAATCCCTGTAATCTTATATGCTTCAGTTTGAGAGTTTGCAGAAAACAGCTCCATCCTCTCACCGATATCTCTAGTTTGATCCCATGCGTTTGGCTACAGCGTTTGTGCCCTAACTCCAACCCAAATAGAGTTAAAATAAAGCTAGGCAATGCTTTCCTCATTACAGTGATAAAGGCACACAGAACACCGAGTTCACCAAGAAAATGACATTGCTGTGACGTCACACAATGAAAGAAAAAAAGCAACTGGAATTATATGTATTTAACAAAACGTACCATTTACAAAGAATGACTGGTTGTCTTGGGAGCATATCCTGGGAATGTGGGCATTTCATGCATAGCTCATGCACGACTGGGAAAACACCAGTTTATATACAAGAGTTGCCAGTTTAAAAAAAACGAAGGCAAGTGAAATCTCTTTAGAATAGCTCCAGAAGGAGTTAAATGATTGGACTGAAAGTGTTCCTTACTTCTAAGAAGAAAGAGGGTAAAGGAACAGAAAAGAAATGCAGAGGAAACCAGTCTTGCCTGGAGGTGGAAACGCATGCAAGGCCTCTAAAGAACAGACAATAGAAAACTAATGAGGTAAAAAGTCTGGCGTGATTGTGATCTGATTTTCACAGATTAAACTAATGTCAATGAGGGGAAAAGAAGAGTGAATGAGCCTAAATGGCTTCGAGACACCTGCAAATAATTGTATTTCCAGCAATAGATTCTTCGCACATTGTTGTATATATAGCGTTTTACAGCGGATATAATGGAACGGAGACTTTGATGGCGGTGTTCTTGCCTTCCCACTCCTCCTTGCGCCCAGACTCCAAACAGGCACCCTCCTTATGCCCCCACAGCAACAGTGTCCCAGGAGGGAGCTGCCCACTGATCCACCCACCTGTTTTATAAACTATATAATTCTATCGATAAGAAAATTCTCGAAGCTGCATCCTAATCTTTAGAAAAAAACAGTTTCTAGCATTAATATTCTACGCCCATCTATGCAGTATATGGGTTGAAATTCTTGGTAGAATTCTAGGGCTTAGTTCCGATTCCCTTATTGGGTCCCTTGAACAGCTATTTCTGGGCACACATTTTCCTCAGAATTCAATTCAAGTCCTTTTGTAACCAACTAAATTTTTGGAGTCACAGCCCCGCATGAGGGAGCATATTGCCATTTCTTTGGGCAACACTTACAAAGCGAAGTTATTAACAATTTTCTAAAGGCTAGAGGAGGATAGAGGGGAGTAAAATCGATATAATTATGTTTAAAACTTGAAATCTTTCACTCCCATCCGAGAAATAAGAAAAATGAAATGAGGATCATTGTAAGACAATCCCACTAGTCGGATCCTGGTAATTAATCACTGATGCGATAGGTATGTAGCGAAAACTTTATTTCAAAGTTTATATTGAGCTAAGTATCTGGTTAGCTTAATATGACTTAATCTGACCAGAAAACAGTTTGACTTGCCATGAAAACATAATTTGATCTTAAAGGAAGAGTCATAAACCAAGCAGGGGAAGAAACTCATGTCCACTTCTCTATGCATTTTATTTTTTAATGTCAGATTTATTTGATCTATAATTCGCATAAAATAAAATTCCCCCTTTGGAGTGTGAGTTTTGACAAACATGCCATCATGCAGTCACTGCAGTACCAAAACACAGCACAGATCTTTTAGCTACAAAACTTTCCTCCTTTGAGCCCCCTGCTCTGATAACTGCTGATCTGTTTTCTTACGTAATTTTGACTTTTCTAGATGGTTATGTAAATGCAGTCACATAAACTTAAAAGATGATTACACAGGTCACTGACTAATTTAAGACATGACTTTTCAAAAGAACAGTGCACGTATTTGTCTGGCACTGTCTAATATTTAAAGCACTTACCACATATGCTATCTCATTTAATTCTCACAGCAACCCCGGGAGGCCGGCAGGGCAGATGTTGTTACTCATAATTTACAGATGAAGAAGCTGAGAGTCCAAGGACACCGTGGCTTGCTCAAGGTCAAAGAGAGGGTGATTCTCAGCGCAGGCTCCAAAGCCTAATACTCCTGGCTCTTAACCTAGTGGAAACTGACAGGACCAATTCTGAATAATAAATTTAAGCAGAGCTAAATGCTGTCAGAGTTTCATATTTAGGGTTGTGGTAGCTAAACTTGTAGGAAGATCCAGCCACGAGTCTCTTGTTAATTCATAAAAGATTGAAATTAAAGAAAAAAAACAATCTCACCATGTTATTAGGTTGAGCACTTCTAAAACAAACAAGCAAACAACGACGTATTGTAAATTAGACCATTTTGGAATTTGTGTAATTTAAATGGTTGAGTTATTTTATGTTAGGAAAGTGACTGCACAATATTCATTAGCTAATTTTCTTGATGTTTTGGTTTTTTTTTTTTTTAAACACATTGGGCCAAATTACACTTTCAGAGATGCCCGCAGAATTTTAATTAACATAATAGATCTAATTTCAGTTCTTTATGTAGTGGCTTCCTTTTGAATCAGGGAGGTGTTGAGCATTATAATTCCCCCTTTTGTATGGGGAGATAAATCAGTTTTTGGAGGCCTCGTTATATACCACAGTGGGACAATAAATCATAGGAGAGTTCATCATTGGTGTCTATTTTTTATGAAAGTGAAGTTTCTGCCCTAATAATTTGGCCAAAGGTGGTAAAAATCGATAAAATTCACCTTTGCCCCATTGTGTGGCTTAATTGTGCTATTGTCCCCATGGCCCTACCCCAGTCCCCTCACCTGTTCTGTTCTGGTTTTGCGGAGTGTTACGGGAAGGACAAAAGATGGGAGTATATTCAGTGAACATGTTAAAAAACTCCACCGAACATATCGTAATAAAAACCAAAACTGTGTTGTTTATGTCTATGTGGGAGCGTGTTCCAGCAAAGCTTTGCAAAGACTATAGCCCAAACTGTCACCATCCTCCTGAGAGGTAAGCAGTAATATCAAAAAGCCAATGGTTTATTTAAATTTAGGGTTTTTTTTTTTCATATGCATATGCTTTTAACTCAAAGGAGCTTGAGGATGAAAGCAACACTCCGTAAAAAATAACCTACCCTGTGTCGTTTTGATGTCTGAGGGCTTCAGGATTTGAATATAAATGTATGGCATATCAGGACCGCATACTAGGGTTGGAACTCTGGGGGGAATGGAGTCACCTTTAGCATCTTAGAGCTGTTCTCGTTTGTCTTCTGGATCTATAGTTTAAAAATATGTGTATTGGCAGGAGCTAGGGAGCACTGGAGGCTTAGCACAAGCAGCTGTTAATTATAAAACTGCAGTCATTTGTATTTTACTAAAAATGTTGATATGGCTTTCGAAGAATTTTTTTGGATGGCATTAAACCTCTTTCATCTCTGCATATGATTTCTACACTTGCTCTCTTCTTTCCCCTAAAGAATGTCTGTTCTCCCTTCAGAGCCCTATCAAGGCTCATAAAACCAATAAAATATCTTTTTGGAGCAAGCCAAAGCGTATTTGAAGGAATTAGGGTTGATCTGGGAGATGCTATGCTGGTGTTATAGCAAATTAGTTCTGTTAAATATGAGCAGGACGAGTGTTCCGTATATTGTTCTTCAATAAAATCTATGGTTGTGGGTATGCGTGTGTATGAACGTAGCACTCATATGGAGAAAGCTGCTTGCTGGTGTCTGTAGGTATTTAATCACAGTCATGCTGCCAGAAAATAAAAGATTGACCAAGGACAATAGATTTTTCTGTAGAAGCTACAGACATCAGTACAGTGTGAGATATATTTCTCATATTCCTGCCTGTCTTTGATTTTGTTTATACAACAAAGTTATTATGCTAATTACATGGTAATACGCTGCCCCTGAGGACTTTCTCCGTTGATAGCGTCTACTTGAGGATGCAGATTTGGAGCCAATATATGATTATTATTATTTCAAAATAATATGATCGGAGTGACAGTTTCGCCTTCTAGGGGAGTGAGTCTCCACTTTGCTCTCTGCTGCTGCGTGTAGGGTGGAAGAGGGGACGGGAAGAAGAATCCAGGAGAGAAAGTCGGAGGCACTTTTTTTTTTTAATGCTCTTTTAAGAGAATGTGAGGCTGGATAACATTTTGGATTAAAGAAGAGTGTGTGTGTGTGAGTGTGTGAGTGTGTGTGTGTGTGTGTGTGTGTGTGTGTGTGTGTGTGTGTGTGTGTGTGTGTGTACGCGCGCATGC
The DNA here is from genome assembly GCA_004024745.2 of Catagonus wagneri. Classification (NCBI taxonomy): domain Eukaryota; kingdom Metazoa; phylum Chordata; class Mammalia; order Artiodactyla; family Tayassuidae; genus Catagonus; species Catagonus wagneri. The sequence continues at coordinate 3,333,278 of PVHT020000229.1, read as the reverse complement.
GCACGCAGCACGTGTGGACGGGGCGATCTGACACTAATATATGTACAGCGTCACTAGGGGGAGCTCTTGGCTGGCTGTTCAGAGGCTTGACCATTGTCTGTAGGAGACAATTTTTCTTTGTTTGAAAATTTACAAATCATCAATGAAAATGCCACAGATATGGCAGAGGCTTTGGGGCTAAGTCACTGGCTCCCAGTTCTGACTTCAGGTGTTGGTAGTGATGGGTTTGTCCCCCTCTGCAATTATTTTTCTGTGTTCCCATCATTTAACAGATTTCAGAATCACCGTAAAGATTTCTTTTCACCCAGAGCTGGAGCTTCTCTGCAGCCCACTCTTTCTGAAAGACACTTCACTGAAGCTTGGTGGGAACAATGAAAAAGTATACATTTACAAAAGCCTTTTCTTTTCCATCTGTACTCAGATCAATTAATTAAATGAGGATAGAAATAGGTTTGCCATGAATGACATCCCAATGCTGTTTAAAAACTGGGAAAATGTGTGATTACAAATGGACCTGATTAAAAGAGTCGTTAGGGGGAAAATGATCAGCTGAAGAGACAGAAAAATTATTTGAAAATCTTTATAATGTAATCACTTTGGGAACGAAGAGAGAATATGCCAATGCTAAGATAATTGTGACACTGGCTTAGGCAATGTGGGGACAATTTTATTGTTATTCTCCAAATCTTCTCTTCCTACCCCTCACCAGTTTTTTTTTTTTTTTTTTTTTTTTGTCTTTTTAAATTGGAGGAAAAAAATAAAGCAAAGTGCTTCTTTCCCTACCGTGTTCCTTCCTTTTTTTCTCCACTCTAATGACATTTGGCAGGCTCGGCTGTGTAATGCTTGACTGGTTTTATTGTTGTCTGTTCCCAGTGGGGAATAGTTGACACTGCTCTCTGTTTCCAATTGATATCCATTTTCAACAATATTGCTTTCTATTAGATTCCTGCACAGTTTGTGCCAAGCAAACTGAATATTTACTGGGCTGACCGCAAAGCCTTCAAATCAACAAACACTAGAATAAGCAAAATATGCATTTTTAAGATCAAATGTTTTCAAAGGCTCCTTTCAAAATTATTATTTTTAAATGCACTGTGAACTGCGGATTAAAGGATATTATATTGCCACTTCTGTCAGCCCATTTTTATTTATTTATTTTCACACATTAAATAATGGGATTAAACATTGAAAGAACAGTTGTATACATCACCTAGTCAAGGTTAAAAGCAATTCAGTTTTGCCATATTTAGCGATTCCTCCTTCTAGGCAATAAAGCATGTTTGCTCATAGCTTTTTTTTTTTTTTTTTTTTTTTTAATGTAGCTATAGTTAATAGCATCACAACAAGCAGAGCAACTGTGTCGGACAAAACCAAAAGACAGACAACCATTTTGAGTCTTCCTCAGTGGCCAGGGGCCCTGGGTTAGAACTGAAGGGTAGAAATTGAATTTCAGCCAGAAAGAAAGCCAAATAGCTAGTGAATTACTTAACATTTTTCAACATCTCTCCTTCAATTTGCTAAGCAAAGTTTTCATTATTTTTTTTTTCCCCCTTGCACTCAGAGGATGCAGAAGTTCCTGGGTCAGGGATTGAACTCACTCCACCAGCAACGACAATTCAAAGTCCTTAACCCCCAGGCCACCAGGGAACTCCCAGTTTTCAGAATGTTAATTGTATATCTTGCCTACCTCGAAGTGCATCTGGCATATAGGAAAGAAAGTAGATTGGTTTTTTGGAGATAATCAAAGAGGACTTAAAAAGCAGAAAAAACTTGTTGTATGATGACCACTTCAGGAATTACTGTCATATGATGAAAGCTATTTAGTTACTTTTTAAAATGCTGTAATTTTTTTACATTAAAGTGGGACCAAAACTATAATAGATAGGATGTATTTGCAGGAAACGTATGGTTGGGTTGATGTAACTCTTGGTAATTCAAACAAAGAAGGCTGCACCATTGACTTATATTAAGAGCAGTCTTATGAAATGTTACAGCCAAAATATACATTTTCCAATGCTATCTAGACCACCAAACCCCCATGTTAGAGAAGATAAAGCCACTTTATATAGATGCTCACTAGTCACAGGAAAAAGTATTGTGAGTCCGATTTTCCATTTCAAAAGTTTTCTCCCTCTCTAATTTCTTTTTTCCTTTCCTCCATAAGAATGTATTGAGTATCTACATCAGCAGTCTCTTTTCTCTCCAGGCAGAGACAGTTTCTCTGGTACCACTTCCTGTGGCCATCCTACCTGTCAAGCACTTTCCATCTCATCACTGACCCCCCACAACAACCGCATGTTCTGAAACTGTTTAAAAAATCTTTTTAAACTACTCAGTGAATTTTATTACATTTACAGTTGTACCCCAATCATATTTTACCCCCCTCAGACTCTCTGGGCATTGCGGCTGAAACAAACTGGAGACATTAATGATCATCTGCCCTTTGAAACATCCTAGAAGATGTGGTCAAGTAGAGATTGTGCAGGCCTGGCAACCAGCAGCCTGGGTCTGATATGCCGGGTGGTTCTGGGAGAATGCCTTACTCAGCTTCGCGTGTCACCATCTGTGCCTCGGTTTTTCTATTTGTAAACCCAGCATAATTAAAACTGCCCACTGGGTCCTTCACAGGCATGTTGGGAGGATTAGCAAGCGACTGCAGAAGTCCTTAGCTCTTTGAAACCGAGGTGCTTCAAGACATCCAAAGCCTGCCCCTTGCGTGCGAGGCACTGGCTGCCTTTACGCTTAAACCTCCACTTTTTGAAGTTAAAAACGGTATTCTTCGGCTAGAACACAGAGCACAATTAACCAGGGGGTTCTCAATCAAAAAATGTAATTTTCGGGAGTTCCCGTCATGGCTCAGTGGTTAACGAATCCGACTAGGAACCATGAGGTTGCGGGTTCGATCCCTGGCCTTGCTCAGTGGGTTAAGGATCCGGCGTTGCCGTGAGCTGTGGTGTAGGTTGCAGACGCGGCTCGGATCCCGCGTTGCTGTGGCTGTGGTGTAGGCCGGCAGCTACAGCTCCTGTTAGACCCCTAGCCTGGGAACCTCCA
>PVHT020000229.1:3232735-3329227 GCA_004024745.2 Catagonus wagneri | reverse complement strand
CAGTGGTTAACGAATCCGACTAGGAACCATGAGGTTGCGGGTTCGATCCCTGGCCTTGCTCAGTGGGTTAAGGATCCGGCGTTGCCGTGAGCTGTGGTGTAGGTTGCAGACGCGGCTCGGATCCCGCGTTGCTGTGGCTGTGGTGTAGGCCGGCAGCTACAGCTCCTGTTAGACCCCTAGCCTGGGAACCTCCATATGCCGCAGGTGTGTCCCTAGAAAAGGCAAAAAGTCCAAAAAAAATGTAATTTTCATGGATTCCAGGAATGCCTGGAAGCTCCCGGTCAGTATAGAACTAGCATAACCGGCACATGGAATGCCGGGTACTCTGAATGGGTGTTCAGGGAACTCGGAGTCCCATCTAACACCGTCACTAACCAGCTGAGTCAGCCTTGACAGAGGCTTTCCCTCCTTCAGCTTCTTCACTTGCACAAATAATGCACTTTCTGACTGCCTCGCAGGATTGTAGATAGAACGAAAGTAAGGAATAAGTAAAAGTATTTGGAATGACCCAAACCATTATTCGTGCAAAACGTGTTACTGGTGATTTTTGAATATGGGTTGAGAGTCCCCCAGCGTTCCCCTTTGACTAGCTGCAACTGCGTTAAAACATTGCAATACAGATTATTTAAAGAGTAGAAAGCCTTGTTCTCCTCACTGTCCCTTAATCAGCTTTTCTGTCGTTAAATTTTGATTGTCTCTCTGGTTGAGTGTAGAGGCACTTACAAGACAGCTATTGCTCTCGGTGCTTTGTTCCTGAAAAGTGCCCTCGGATGGAAGATGCATTTCACTCTGGTGGAAAATGTGCATGACTTTTGATCCCAGAGTGTTTTTCTGTCATGAACCTTGTCCAGGAATCTGTAGCTAAAATATACAGTATGCTAGCCGCACAAATGATTTTTTTAGTGTTTCTGGCACCGTTTTAACATCCTCACCTATGACCATATTTCCCAGTGGTATCAGAACTCAATTATGCTTTCCTTGACTCGTCCACTTTCCAAATGCAAACGATTCTTTGTCAAAGCAGTGAATGTACAAATGGCAAAAGAGAGACGATCCGTTTCACTGAGATCTGTTACTTTGGCAAATACCACATTTAAATTGGATTGGTAAGACGGAACTTCCATTTTCTGTCTTTGACTTGCAAGCCATCCTTGGAAAGTAGACTTTAAGCTAAGTCACCTGATGGCCCAAGGGCTTGGAATTACATTGGCGGTGGGGTGTAAGGCATTTGTACAGATAGATGAAAGGTTTTAGGCAAAGAAAGGAAGGGTGGAAGAAATCATAGCATGTTCCCTTAATTCTACTAAGGTAAAATCAGTTTAAAATAAATTCCTCTATCCTGGAAGGGGGGAAAAAAGCAAAAAAAAAAAAAGGTGTTTTTTTTTTTTTGTTTGTGAAAGAGTAGGTATTAATCCAAAACATTGGGCCTGCTTCCATGACATGTCTCTATGGAAACATATCCCTTGAAAATATTCAGAACCTGGGCTAGCGCCATGGCTGAAGCACGCTGCTGCCATGTATGGGGAACTCAGCAGCCCAGAGGTGAGAGAACCTGGGATAGACAGGTAGACATAGTAAGAGACGAGGCAACAGGCATGGAGGTGGCATTTTGGAGGTGGCAGATGAGGAGCTTCACTGTGACAGTGGCAAAGATTAAGAAGTCAGCTTGAGGGTGACCCTGAAGCTGGCCTGAACCAGTCATTTCCTTAGCGGTCATGCTAATTTGGTGAGTAACTGAACTGTCAGGATCTCAGGCTCTACGTCTCCAAAAACAAAAAAAGGGGGGGGGGGCTTGATTTTCAGGAAAGTTGGAAATACCAAGTGGAAGAGTGTGTGTAAATGCATGTTGTCCAAATCAAATGATATGCAAACATAAAGGCCTTTTAGGACTAAATGTGAAGCTGGCACAGCTCCGGAAGCTGGAAGGGCAGCCTGAAAGCGTCTTGGATTGCAGCCAAGACACCCCTCCCTGTATCGGTAGGTATCTGTGCTGATCCTGCATGGAGGCTCCCTTTAGTTAGGAGAGCGGGACAGTGCACACCTAACATGCAAGACACGGCTTAGAGGGAGAGCTTTTGAGATCTAACCTCAGAACCTTAGTCTGGGGAGGCCATCCAGCAGAGCACGTCACCCGCGAAGTGACTGGAGAAAGAGGCTGAATTTAAAATGTCTTCACAAAGGAATAAAATATTATCAGCCCAGAGACAGGAGTCTGTGAATGCATGGTTTATTGTCTGCGGTTGGCTGGATTTCATAAAATGAAGAAAATCAAACCAGAGCCCTGTTTGTGGAGTCGGGGCGTGATTGTATTTTTTAGTTTTCTTAACTAAGTAAATCCATCAGTTGACAAAGAGGAGAGTGTAGTGGATTAGACAGAGAAGGTATGATTGAAGACTTGAAGGCAGGGTCAGCTCCAGATACATTGATCACAGACTCATTAGGCCTGGAACAGAAACAAAAACGAATTTGAACTGTGGGGAGGGGGAGAGAGGAAGACAGAGGGAGACCAAAGGGAAATATCGGTACATTTTCTAACAGTATGATTCATAAAACACAGATGAACTCAGACCCTGAGATACAATTCATTGATTAAATTCCTGACAAATACTGAGACAGGGTAAAAAATTTCTATCACCTCATCTCTCACGCTCCTTGTCTTTCTTGGTAAAGCACCCTGAAATAGTTTTTCAGCACAGAAAAAGGGTTCTACTCCTGATAAGCATTTTTAATGTTGTAAGACTGCAAAAATGTATTCCGGGTGAAGTCCAATAAAGTAATAGTCCTGGCAGAGACAGACAAAAAATGAGCATGGGACAGCTATTGCTATTGGCAGGTCATTCCTCTCATTTGGATATGCAAAAACGTATATTAGTGGAGTTCTCCTTGTGGCTCAGTGGGTTAAGAACCTGACACAGTGTCCGTGAGGATGCAGGTTCGATCCCCGGCCTTGCTCGGGGGATTAAGCGTCAGGCATTGCCACAAACTGTGGCGTAGGTCACAGATTCATCTTGGCTCTGGTGTCACTGTGGCTGTGGCATAGGCCTACAGCTGCAGCTACAATTTGACCCCTAGCCTGGGAACTTCCACGTGCCATAGGCACGGCTGTAAAAAGAAAATTAAAACAAAAACCAAAAAAAAACATACATTAGCAACAAAAGAGATCGATAAAAAAGCTGGTTGATTGTTTCATTAAATTGGAAGTGGAATAATTGGTGAAATTATTCTTAAGACTTACATTCAGTCTTCAAGGTCCTTTGTCAGCTGTCCCACTGTCCTGTCCCTCATTAAGCTCCATACCTCATTATGTTTCATTTGAAAAACGTAGTTATATTCTTCAAACTCCTCTTCCTTTTCTTGCCTGCTGCATCCTTTCCTTGCTCTTGCTGTTTCCCTTTCCTGCCTTCTCGCTCTCTTTTGTTCTCTTGCCATCACAGCGTGCAGGAGCCGGAGGGGAGGTTCCTTAGGGCTCCCTGAGTAATCCACCCTGGGGTTCGAGGGAGCCCAGTAATAAACACTTGTCTTCCCCTGCTGAGTTCTGAACCAGTTGAGAAATAGACAGAAACAGAAATAGGACAGATGAATCCTAACAAACGATCTTTACCCTGATAAGACTGGGGAGTGTGTTGGAGTTCCCTGCATGGCTCAGTGGTTAATGAATCCAACTAGGAACCATCAGGTTGCGGGTTCGATCCCTGGCCTTGCTCAGTGGGTTAAGGATCCGGCGTTGCCGTGAGTTGTGGTGTAGGTTGCAGTCGCGGCTCGGATCCCACGTGGCTGTGGCTGTGGTATAGGCTGGCGGCTACAGCTCCTGTTAGACTCCTAGCCTGGGAACCTCCATATGCCGCGGGTGCGGCTCTACATAAAGGCAAAAAGACAAAAAAAAAAAAGACTGGGGAGTGTGACAAGTGGATTGCATAGTCCAGAATCCAGAACAAGAAGGACATTAACCCCCCCCCCATTTCCCACCACCTCAGGCAGAGCCACCCCACTGCAGAGATCCACCCCGTCAAACTTAGAGCGAGTTTAGGGTGGGCTGGTTCCACTGGCTGGCAGATTCACTGCCTAGAGTAGGAGGAAGGGACAGGGCTACACAGAAATCACTTCCTGCCCCAGCTCATCAGCTGCCAGGGTTAGTAGAGCATGACTAGAGGGGCTAAGAGGACCGGAGGGTGTCACTGGTGCAGCTTCCCCAACATGGAAACATCAGGAGTGGGCAAAGTGTGATTCTCCAGTAGCAACCCCCGGGTAGAAAAATTTCTCCAGGGGCTTGTTCTTTGAAGTTACATATTTACATATTTTGATGATTTGGGGGTTCAGTCTGGGATTTTGATGAGTACCAGGAGGTGAGGAATTTATCACAGATATTAGACATTGCACAGTCATGGGAGCCACTGAGGTCTCAAAAGGGAGAGCTGGTGACCAGAGGATCACCAACCATTCATCCTAAAGCACTGGGATGGGTGGAGAGGATGAGGAGAGTGGAGCAGCTGGCCACATCCAGTTTGCCAAAGTGAGACCTTGACGGGACAGAGCGTGGAGACCTTCTAAGAAGCTTTGGCCCCTGAGTAGCGACTGTCTCTGCGGTCCTGTTGCCAAGCATCTATGGGGACCTGGGGTGGCTGTGGTCAGCAGTGCTGCAGTCAGGGAGAGCAGGACCTGAGGAGGAGGAGGAGGAGGAGGAGGAGGAGGAGGGGGAGAGGGAGGACAAGCAGGGCCTCCCAGCACCTGTGGTCTGTCTGTCACCTCATTGAAAAGTGAACAACTTGAGAATAACGGACCATTTTTGTTTCAGCTTCTCCTTTGGCCATTTCCATCGTGGCATCAGGGAGGAGGGAGGGGGTCTGGGAAAAGCAGTTCTCACCTTAAGCAAGTGGGTCATAGACCCATCCAGCAAGTCAACACCTGACAGCACGGCCTCCATGTACTCCTCTTCGAACCACATTTGATGTAAAGACAAGAGATAAGTCTTGCTTCTCTTAAGACAATGCAACTGAAAATACTGTCATCAACCCCCTAAAAAGCATCATGGTCTCATGCGTCAATTTACTCATCTTTGGGGGATGTTCATTCCTTTTCTAGTTCAATCATACTCACCCTCGGATATTCTGCAACTTAAATGTTGCAGATATATAATGGTAAGCATTATGAATTCCTCTGGTGTTCGTATGGGAATCAGAAAGAAAAAGAAAGAAAGCAATGTATTCATATCAACGTAAGGAAGAAATACTAATAAGTAATACAGTCTGTTTTTTGGTCACAACGGCACAGCTTGTATGTATAAATTCCTTCTTCTGGTAACCATTCCTATTCCTTTTGCCCCAAAAAAGCACCTCAACTCACCGTGGTTTTTGCTTGAAGATGGGAGGGGGACCTAGACCTTCATTCCCGAGGGGTCTGTGCTATTAGCAGTCCCATCTCTGTGGGCCTATTGTAATTTTCTATTTAATTTTATCACAGAGCATGGTAATATTAAAAGCCAGCTGACCCATTGCATAGTAGTGTGGTATAATAAGAAAAGCATTTGGTCCTTGTCCCCAGTTCCTAGCACAGCTCTCCGAAAACCCTTGAGATTTCCTGAGTGATCAGGGTGATGGGAGTGTCTTTTGCTCTAATGAGGGACCTCTCAGTGAGAAGAAGCTTCAGCACGGGGGCTGGTGGTCAGAGGAATCATGTGATTAGAGGGTTGAAACTTTCAGCCCCAACCCCAGCCTCTGGGGAAAAGAGAGGAAAGAGAGATTGGGTTAATCACCAATGGCCAACAATTTAATCGACCATGTCTGTGTAATGTAACCTCCATTAAAACGCCTGAAACAGTGGGATTTGGAAAGGTTTTGAGTTGGCGAACACATATATGTGCTGGAAGGGTGGTGCACCTGACCTCCGTGTGGACAGAGGCTCCTACATTCAGGACTCTCCTGGCATTGCCCTATGTGCCTTTCCGTTGTAGCCGTCCATTGTGTTTTTCCTTTTTATGGCTGCAGGTGGGGCATGTGGAAGTTCCCAGCCTAGGGGTTGAACTGGAGCTGCAGCTGAAGCCTACCCCGCAGCCACGGCAGCACTGGATCTGAGCCACATCTCTGAACCAAAAAGATTTGCAGCTAATGGCAACACCAGATCCTTAACCCACAGAATGAGGCCAGGGATTGAACCCGCATCCTCACAGAGACAACGTAGTGTCCTTAACCCACTGACCCACAACAGGAGCTCATCAGCTGTTCATTTTTATCCTTTGCGACAAACTAATAGTAAGTATAGCATTGCCCTGAATTACCTGAGGGGCGCTGTGGAAACCCCTGACTTTAGAGCCAGGTTGGACAGAGTGTGGGAAACCCGGGGACTCAACACTTGGAACTGGCCTCTGAAGCGGGGACCACCTTGTGGGACTGAGCCCTTAAAGTCGTGAAGTCCAAGTCTCACTAAGATAGTGTCAGAGTTGAATTAAATTGTAGGACGCCCACTGGACGTCAGAACTGGTGGAAATAAAAACACCTCTCAAGTAGTAAACCAACTGCTCCTTTATAGAATCAATCACCCAATCAATAAGGTAACCCCCTTCTCTATTGGTTTACCGACACACAGAGCCCCAAATTGTGAGGATAAGAAGCAAAAATTCCATCAGTGGGTGGTTATTGGTAGTATGAGAGGAGCCACTTCTGTTTCCATCTCTTGATGCTCAAGCTCCTGAATCCTAGGCATGGGGAAAACAGTGCAGTTTTACAGTTACTAATCTGGAACATTTGTTGCATCTTGAAGAATATCGTACCATGCCTGAAAAGGATTGTCACTCAGCTAGTAGTGATGGAGTCTTTGAAAGCCTTTCCACCGTTCTACTGAGCCAGTTGCTTCAAGGCGATGAGGACCCATTAGAGAAATGCAAATCAAAACCACTGTGAGGTACCACCTTAACACCGGCCAGAATGGCCATCATCAAAAAGTCTACAAACAATAAGTGCTGGAGAGGGTGTGGAGAAAAAGGATCCCTATTACGCTGTTGGTGGGAATGCAAATTGGTGCAACCACTGTGGAAAACGGTATGGAGATTCCTCAGAAAACTCAAAATAGAATTACCATTTGATCCAGCAATCCCACTCCTGGGCATCTATCCAGAGGAAACCATGACTCAGAAAGACACCTGTACTCCAGTGTTCATTGCAGCACTCTATGCAATAGCCAGGTCATGGAAACAACCTAAATGCCCATCGACAGAGGAGTGGATAGGGAAGATCTGGTACATACACACAATGGAATATTACTCAGCCATTAAAAGGAACGAATTACCAACATTTATAGCAACATGGCTGGACCTAGAAATTATCATGCGAAGTGAAACCAGTCAATTAGACAGCCACATCCAATGCTACCGCTTACAGGTGGAAACTAAAAGACACAATGAACATCTTTGCAGAACAATGACTCACAGACTTTGGAAAACCTTTGGTTTTTCAAATAAGACAATCTGGGGGGGTGGCGGGATCCACTGAGGGTTTGGGACGCAAATGCTATCCAACTGAGTTGTGATGATTTATGTACACCTATAATTGAAATAAAATTCATTAAGCAAAAAAATAAAAAAATAAAAAAAAGGAGATGAGGACCATGGTAAGCCCAGCATAAGCCCATGACCCACTCTTTGCTGAAAAATGCATTCCCAGATGAAGAGCAACACTATAAAGATAGTGAATAAGGCATTCTGTTAGACCGTGGATGGGGTTTTTGCATTGGTGTTATGGGAGGGGGTGGCAAATCCGTGTCCCTAGTAAGTGTCCATCCCATGAGAACAAAGCTCTGCCTTTCACGGGAGAGCACCTGGAACTGATCCACTGTAATCCATCTGCCATCAGACGGGTAGCAGTTTCCCCAGGAGACGGTGTTATACTAGGGACTCTGTGTTCATCTCTGCTGTGGACAGTTTGCCTGTTCAGCCCAATGAATATGTTTTTGGGGCCAACACAAATTGTTGGCTCACAGAACTGAGTAATAAATGTTTTAAGCTGTTAACTCTTGAGGTGGTTTACTGAGCAGCAAAAGCTCACAAACAGAAACTGGTACCTAGAAGTAGAATGCTGCCATCAAAAACACTAAAGCATGTGACACTGGTTTTGAATCCAACTTATAGCATGCTGTTACTCAGAAGTTAATAAACTTGTGGATCTGGTTAAGGAAATTTTGGGGCAAAACGCTGTGATATGTAGGAAGAAAGAGATGAACTAAAGAAAAAACCTATTTGGTTTACAGGCAGAGAGTAAAGAAAATATAGAGCATTCAGGACTTTTGAGATTAGGATGTAAAATTCTTGTTCATTCCCAGTCTTTCCAGTTTACAAGAGATCCTTACAAAATCTAATCAAAGGGATGGCTTTAAGGATCTTGTGAAGACATCAGATGGTTTATGATGGTTCTCACAAGATTCTCTCAGCTGGACAAGATAGTTTCTAAAGATCTTGAGGGCATTAACCCATAGCATCCTGATTTACTTCCCAAAGAAGAAAGGATACAGCATAGAAATTGTGTGTGCGTCCTTTGTCTAGTTAAATAACTATACCCTGATACATAAGAAACCCACAAACTTTTAAAGGGGTTTTATGAGATTATGGAAGGACCAATACAGTTCAAAGTGAAAAGATGACTCTGGGCTCTCAAACTTCTTTGAACAGAAGGAGAATGTAAATAAGGGCTAGTTTTTTTTTTTTTTTTTGTCTTTTTGCCTTTTTCTAGGGCTGCACCTGTGGCATAATGGAGGGTCCCAGGCTAGAGGTCTAATTGGGGCTGTAGCCGCCAGCCTACACCACAGCCACAGCAACGCGGGATCCGAGCCACGTCTGCAACCCACACCACAGCTCACGGCAATGCCGGATCCTTAACCCACTGAGCAAGGCCAGGGATCGAACCTGCAACCTCATGGTTCTTAGTCGGATTCTTTAACCACTGCTCCATGACAGGAACTCCAGTAAGAGCTAGTTCTTATGGTAATATGTACCTGAATAGATTCTTGAATTACTAAGGACCAATGGCTGCTATGAACTTTCCATTTCTCCTTTTTATGAATGGAAATTTTTATTATAATTTCCTGTTGCCGTCTCACTGTCGTATGTTAGGTATATGAGGGATGGGAGCAAATAAACTTGTCTGCTTAGTCCACAGATTTCTGAATTAAGAGGAGCCATATGCAAAAAGCTGGACCCAAGGGATGTCATCCACGGCTGGACCAGATGCATTTCCTGAGATGCTTGACTCTGAGTCCAATTTTTTACAGCCTTGGAAGAAGGTGAATTCATTTGACATGTGAGAGGAATACAAATAAATAGAGCCCATGGGTGACTGTGGTAGACGAAATATGGTGAGAAATTATTTGCAGGTCATTTCATAAAGAGATAAATTTGATTTCTCATAAATTTGATTTCTCCATGGTGGCTGGCTCATGGCTTAATTCAATCAACAGGATGTAGATGAAGGGATGATGTGTAGACTGTGGATCTAAGTCTCTGGAGATCTTGGGACCTCTTCACTTGCCCTCTTGGAACCTGACTGCTCTATGAATAAGCCCTGCCCCCCTTTTTCCTGTGGAGAGAAAGGTCTAGTTGCCTCAGACTTGCTAGCTGTGCCAGTTGAGGCTCCAGATATGAGAGTGAGTGCATCAGACTCTATGCTGGGTGGAGATAAGCTGTCTCAACCTAAATCTCCAATCTGGAGAACCATGAGTGAATAAATGATGATTCTAAGCCATGGAGTTTTGGCGTGGTTTGTTGCCTAAAAAAATCCAGTTGAAACATACCTACATCTGCAGCTTCACGTATGACTTTTGTCTTTTCTACTGAGACTGTAACAACTTTGAAGGCAGTGACTCTATTTTCTGATTTTTGTGACTTCTATAACACCGAACACAGGGCTGGTACAGATGGACGCTGTACGAATGCTTTCTATGTGCCTGAAGCTCTTATTCCTCTAATTGGCGAGTTAAAAAAAATCAGAAAAAATGTTTAGGCTAGATTAGACCTATCATAGGGTCTACTTCTCCCCTCATTCGTTTTTTCCTCCAACAAGGGGGAGATATTTAGTCTTTAATCACTGTTCTTCAGGATCAGAGAGCATCAGATTTTTCATCTGTCTTACTGTCAGACTCTCAATGGGTAGTAAAGAAGGACCTATTACTTAATGAGATAACATGTTTAAAAAATAGGTAAAGAAAGAAGTTTTTGGAAGCAGAGAGTATTGGCCCCAACTCTGAGCCCTTCAGCCAGTGCCGCGTCCATCACTGGGCTTAATAACCAAAGCACACAGGTTAAAAGGAGGCCTCTGAAAGTTTATACAGTTGCCTAGAATCATCTTGCTTCCTTCTTGATCTGATTCTGCTCTGCTCCCATTTCCTCCTGGATCCTGACCTCTGGTTTCCTTTTCCTTTGGAACTTGGCATTGCTATTAATTTTTCCTGGCTTTGAACCCTTAGCGATCTCTATAGACACTGGCTTAGACTCACACACTGGATCTTTCCACTTCATGTTGCCTTAGAGAGGACACCTTGGCCTAATTTTAGCTCCTCTTGGACTAATCACCTGCTCTGGATTTCCTCCAGTGAAAAGGAATCGACTGCCGTGAGTTTTCATGGACAAAACAATGCTGTAGAATAGGGCACTGCCTTAGCTATTTCAGGCCCCAGAAAAATCACCTCATGGGAAGACACTTGAAGCTGGAATGGGGTGTAACCAGAAAGGGGCCCTTTCTTTTACATGCACGTTCTAACTCCCCTTCCCAAGGGCTGTTGGAACTCTGAAGGAAGGGATGTCCAACAGGTCTGTCTTGTTATTCTTGGAGAAGGCTCTCAAGGGATGCTGCAGGAGCTCCCGTCGTGGCTCAGTGGTTAACGAATCCGACTAAGAACCATGAGGTTGCGGGTTCGATCCCTGGCCTCGCTCAGTGGGTTAAGGATCCGGCGTTGCCGTGAGCTATGGTGTAGGTTGCAGACGCGGCTTGGATCCCGTGTGGCTGTGGCTGTGGCGAAGGCCGGCAGCTACAGCTCCTGTTAGACCCCTAGCCTGGGAACCTCCATATGCCGCGGGTGCGGCTCTAGATAAGGCAAAAAAAAAAAAAAGGATGCTGCAGAAGTGAGCTGAGAGGTGGGTGGGACTTCCAGGGAATGACTCTGTGTCCACTGTTTTATTTTCATGCCGTCAGGCCTCGGAGGTCGTCGGCTCAAGTCAAAGCCAGCTAACCAGACAAAGAAAAGAAGTAAAATATCCTGCTTACAGTTACAAACGTGGGCTGTGACGGGTCCCTCCTGAAACACACCCTTGCTGGAGTTCAGAGAGCCGGCTCCCATGCCCGGCATTCCTGAGAGCAGCAGGTATACGCAGAATGGTGCTGAGCACACCTGTCCCTTCAGCCACCAGGCAGCTCTGCTTCCTTCTACTTTAAATGTGGGTGATGCTTACAAGGACCCTTTCTTAGGATTCCACTGGTCTGGAGAATCCAGCATAAGGTTTAGATACAAGTTCACATCCTCCTCATTTTTTTGAACCTCATAACTATCAGGACCATGCTATGAGTTTTAATTTTGTACCACAGTCAGGAGGTGACTTGTTCCTTTTAAGCTTATTCAAAGAATCCAGTGTGGAATCTCTAAAGTTATAATCACTGAAAATGTGGCTGGGAAGAGCCAGCAAATGCCAATACTGCCTTTTTGTGTGTGAGCCATCACTAGCACTCCAGCAGTCACCCAAAGACGGAAAGGCGTGTCCCCCTCAGTCCCCTTGCCTTCCCGTGTGTGTTTGCTTGATTACTGCAGGTGTTTAAGAGCCTTTTCCGTGTGAAGCCACGTGTGTCTGCACAGAAGCTTGGGTTTGGGAGTGCATTTATCAAATGCGGGCTAGCTCCTGCAAAACTCCCCAAGAACGTTGTAGAACACCTGCATACTAATGGTTTTTATTGTTGGAATGATTTTATGGCACAATCAAAAACCTACAATTGAATCGTAGAAGCATGCTACATGGTTCCGTGTACAGAAACTGGCTGTGAACTTCACTGCTGACACTTTATTTCTTGTAATTAAACTTTTACTTTTATTTCACCTATTTTATCTCATAAACAGGGAAAGAAAATAAAACATATGGAGGGAACCACGGGATATTGTGGTTTAGTCCATGTTTTTGGTATTTTTAGCTGTTCCCAATTAACTTAAAGGCCTAAGATTAGTACTTGAAGTATATTAAAAATAAATTCCTTTGTTAAGGAAGAGCTGGCCATGTACTTAGCTTGGAATCTTCTCTATTGCCTTGTCTTGCAAAAAGTAACGGGCCACAATTGCCCTGTGTTTTCCTTCTTTTCAAAACCACTTCTGCTGCAAAGACCATGAACCTGAACTGAGGAAACAACTCTTTCCTGCCGGCATGAGATAATTCCGTCTCCATGATGTCTTAATCCTGGGCCTCCCTTAATTGACTTCTAACTGTGCTGAACTGTAGCTGCTAGGAGATGCAATGTGGGTCGCAATTTACAAGGCACTGGAATCGTTTCTCGTCCTCAAATTAGTCCTGAGCTACACTTGAGGGAGAGAGAGAGAGCGCACGGAAGGGAAAGGCTTTACCTTGCTGGCTGTTTTGACACCTCAAGTGAGACTTTCTTACCATTTTAAAATGGGTGGTTGCTTTTTAACAATATAGTTACAGGGACAGAAAGGAAAAACCATTAGGGCTGCCGATACCTCATCAAGTTCGTCTTAATAAACTTGCCTTATGCCCTATCTTGTCCTGGGAATTGGAGAACACCTAATAGTTTTAGACTTCCGTGAGGGGTGGCTATTGTTTTGAAACCCTGTTGCTGTAGGTGAATGCAAGGTAGAGCAAAGATCATCTCTTTTTCTCTTTCCACGAATGTCTACGGGTTAGATTTAGGAAGAGGCATTCTAGACCTAGGCAGCAGGGAAAAATGAAAGGAAAGTCATTCTTTTTTTAATGGCCTTTTATGGCTTTTTAGCATCTATTTCTACCTATGCTACTTAATTCCTTCCTTTTCACCTTGGATCCCCAACTTAGAAAGCCATGATATATGCACACATGTATAGTGGGTGGAAGCACTCTGTTAACTCTTGGGATAAGTACGGTGTGCTTAGAGTCCTCGAAGACTTCATAGTCTGAAAGGCAGATACATACATAACTGATAATGGTGATGCCATTTAGGAAGATAAACCGTGAAGCTTCCAGAAATGCAGACAGGGAGGGCACGTGGTGATCGGGCCAAGAGGTCGGTGAGGGCCAGTGACGAGAAGTCCCACCTGCCGTACCATGAGCTTGGACTTTGTCAAGTGGAGGTGGGGAAGCCCTCAAGCAGGGTAGGGATCTGTTCAGAGTTGTGCTTTCTGCAAGCTGTTGGGCAGCTGGGTGCCAAGCCAATTCAAAAACAGGAAAACTATAGCAGCAGGTCAAATAGAGACTGATGTCATGGTCCAGGGCAAAACCCTGAACTAGGATGGTGAAGGCAAGACAACGAGAGGTTAGCTTTGAGAAATAGGTTAGATCCGCAGGCCCGAGACTGAGGGCACTGAAGGTGATTTAGAGGTCCATGAAGTCTACAGAACTGCCACGGAAGATGCTTTGGCTTCGAAGAGACAGGATCCTGCATTCAATACCTGAAGCTCCTCCAACAGGCCAGACCGACTGTAAACCTATAATGGTGTGGTGAGGCTGTGAGGCTGGTGTTAATGAACCAGGGCTAAAAAAAAAAAAACCAAAAAAACACTGAATTGTCACAATAGGCTTTCATAGTTCTCCATTTTTTTGTTAAAAAATAAGACCACGTAATCTTTAATGGTCATTGATACACATGTAAACATTCAATAAACTATGAATATTAAAGAAAAAAAAATGAACCAGGGCTTACAGATGGGTGTTCAGCTATACAATCAATTCTTCTAGGAATTCCATGAGATCTGGCCTTTCTCATGCTCAGGAATTTTGGAATATTTGTGGGTTAGGTTAAATGGGGATAAATGGGGCTGGGAAGATTGAGGCCAGTTTTTAGCTTATGAAGCATAGGATTTCCATTTCTATGTGCTTCTTGATTGTCAGCCTTGTCTTTTGTCATGGGAATGATTCCTCAAAGCTTTTAGGAGAAAGCTGGTGTCCTGGGCTTTGCACTCAAGCTCCTTTAACGGTCTGCCCTATTTTCTTCATTCTTGCTTCCCACCATCCCATACGTGCCTCCTTTTTTCACACTTTGTCATTTAATAATTCATGGACCTTTGCCAAGTTATTCCTACTTCTGAAATTTTTCTCCCAGAGAAATATGCCTCCTGGGTGGTTGTGCAATTCAGTGAGACAATGGGTGCTAATGTGGGTATTGACACACCTGGCACCAGGGTCAGCTTTCTGAGTGTCTGACCTGTGCAGTTGCATAAGGTCTTATCCTTGGCTTAGTGTTCTGCTGTCGCCATCTTGAAATTCTTTATAATTGAACAAGGGGTCTTGCATTTTCATTTTGCTCTGGGCTCCTTGAATTACACAGTCAGTTCTGTCTGACACAAAATAGGCACAAAACAGTACTCTCGAAAGAGCTCTACAATCTCAACCTGAAATTAGAAGGGAGACTGAGGGGCCACCTCTTAATAAGTGTTGGGCTTTGGTAATATCTCCATTTTGTACTTACCCTGAAGGTGAGAGCTGTTGCTTCTTCTGTTCCCACACTGCTTCCTGTGAAGTATATAGATTTTCAATTCTGCCATCCACTTTCTCTCTTTTATTTAAAAATTGCATACTGAGATCATTCTTTTATCTTAACTACTATTTTTATCCTCCACCTGCCCCCTCTCCTTACCAAGATAAACACATTGGCTACCAGCTGTACATAAAATAAAAAAAAAAGCAGATTCCTTTCTGATTCCATCAAGGTTCAAGTTGCAGGTTTTGTGTGTGTGTGTGTGTGTGTGTGTGTGTGTATTTGTGGTATTAAAATACACTTTAGGAGTTCCCGTCGTGGCGCAGTGGTTAACGAATCCGACTAGGAACCATGAGGTTGCGGGTTCGATCCCTGCCCTTGCTCAGTGGATTAACGATCCGGCGTTGCCGTGAGCTGTGGTGTAGCTCGCAGACGCGGCTCGGATCCTGCGTTGCTGTGGCTGCGGCGCAGGCCAGTGGCCACAGCTCCGATTAGACCCTAGCCTGGGAACCTCCACATGCTGTGAGCGCGGCCATAAAATGACAAAAGGCAAAAAAAAAAAAATAAAAAATAAAATACACTTTAAAAAATGTTAATTTTTTAAAAACTAAGTTACTGAGATAGTTTAATTTTGGCACCTGCCATACAACTTGAAGGTTTTAGTGTCTTTGCTGGTCATCAATGGACTCTGAGTTTTGCTCTGATGAAGATTATTTGTGCCAGAAAGCTGCACTGGGTTGAAACATTCTGCCACAATAATCCCTGTGGATTTGAGCATATTGAAGTACGATCATGGGAGACAGAATGCTTCTTTTAAATCACTGAGCCAACAAATGAGGTCATTTGATGCTGAGGGACTGTGAACACCACGGAGGCGTTGGTTCACAAGTAACATTAAGCTGGTTTGGGCTGGCCTATCCCTTAGGTGGTGGTGGAAATGCTAGTTTATTTTTCATCAATCTCCCTTTGCTTTTTTATCCTTCCAAATTACGAGTTGTAAGATAATAAACTAAAAGGTGGTTGAATATCTATGTGGCTAAAACTAAGTCAACTTTTGCGCAGACTCTATTTTCTTTAAAATCTGCTTTAAAAATTCAGTGATTTTTAAAACGGCAGCATGCTGAAGCACTCTAAAGGGGAAAGATTTCAGGTGTCCATTCTAATTGATAATTCAGGAATATTTACTTTGCATTTCCCGCCCTCCCCCCCAATACTTTGAGATGGAAAATTGAGTGAGAAGAAAAATGGGAAAAGAAAACAAATTGGAATCATGCCTGGCTTGTTTACTTTAGGAAATCTCTTAACACTCATTTTAATCAATTGAAAAGAGATGGTTCATCAGATCATAGAATTTTAGAGTCGAAAGGAGCCTCAGAGCTTATCTCATCTGACTGTCTCATTTTATGGATGAGGAAGCTGGGACCAGTGAGGGGAAGATTCCTTCCTAGCATTCCACGGCTAATTAGCAGCTGGGCAGAGAACCCAAGTCTCCTAATGGCCAGCCTGGTATCTTTTCCAGGCTGGATTCCTGCCTCATTTTCATTCCAATTTAAACTCTTCGTATATTTCTAAATGCAAAAGGCTTATCAAAGCAAATTAGTGAGCATAGAAAGAATATGTTTTTCCATGGAATGAGAGCTTTCAAGTACACTTCTTGATATTGACTGGTACGGATTCAAAGCTATTTTTTTTGATAGCAGACAATAAATATTTGTAAATAGCTACAATGGCTCAGAAGTTCATTTAAAATGCTTAGGTCTAACATTATATAAAGAAAAATGCTTATGTCTAAGATCAGAGAAAATAAGCCCCCAAAGAAAATAAAACCCATCATTTCAGATGTTCTTTCCAAAAATAAAAAGAAACCTAAATGATAGGCTATTCAAACTTTTCCCAGAGTGCTTATCAATAGGGTGGACCATATAATATATTGTCCAAACTGGGCCATTAAAATTTTTTTTGTCTTTTCTTTCTGGCTATACTCACAGCATGTGGAAATTCCTGGGTCAGAGACTGAACCCCCACCACAGCAGCAACCTGAGCACAACACAATGACAACACCAGGTCCTTAACCTGCTGAGCCACAAGAGAACTCCCTAAACTATGTCTTTTTTGAAAATGAAAGCAGGCATTATAAATGTTTTTGTTGAGGCAATATGTACAAGGTGGGACTTTCCAGGACAGCTAGGACACATGGATCACTTTATATATGAAATGATATAAAGCTTACATATTTATATTTTTGCAATGTGCCTGGCAAAGCCTTAGGGACTTCCTTACTTTAAAGTCTCTTTTATTGGTCAAGCAGGTAGAGTCTTTGGTGTTTTATTATACGAGGTTCAAATATTGTATTAAAAGTCAGAAGTGTGAGATCTCATCATTTTCATCTCCTACAATAAGAGGTTCAGAAATTTTTTCTGTTTATTTGTGTGGAAAGCAATGAAGACCTTCTAGGTGTCTCTTGCCCACTCTTCAGCCCTCCGCCTATTGCAATTTTTTCCACAAAGTCTCTTTCCAAGACTTCTATGAGTGGCAAAATTCAAATAGGATTTTGTGTTGTGGAATATTTGTCTGAAAACAGCTTCCTAGTGAGGAAGGTTTCTTTGTCCTGACAAGAGAGGTTGCTGCTGAATTTGCTTTTCTCACTTTTGGTTAGTTTTATATTGGAGTTGTTGAAAGCAATGAACAGTTTAGAAAAATACCCTTGGTGCTGTGAAATAGGAACCATTTCCAAAGCTTGTTCAAAATCTGATTACATTAGCAATTTCTCACATCCATTGTATTAGCTTTGTAATTTGCTTCCATGACCCACACAATCTATTGACTCAGTGTCTCTTTGTTTTTAAAGGAAGAGAGAAAGATCAGTCTCTCTTTGAAAAATGCCATCTTGAAATAACTTGGAAACAACAGATTTCTAGATTGGCCTGAAGCTAAGATTCAAATTGACCCAATTTATTTGTCTTTTCAGTGCAGGGAGCTGGGACGTTTGCCTTGATAGCTCTTTTGGGTTTTATTTTATTTTTTATTCCTTTATTAAAGTATAGTTGATTAACAATGTGCCATTTCGGAGTTCCCTTTGTGGCTCAGTGGTTAATGAATCCGACTAAGAATCATGAGGTTGCGGGTTCGATCCCTGGCCTTGCTCAGTGGGTGAAGGATCTCGCATTGCCGTGAGCTGTGGTGTAGGTTGCAGACGCAGCTCGGATCCCGCGTGTCTGTGGCTGTGGCGAAGGCCGGCGGCTACAGCTCCTGTTAGACCCCTAGCCTGGGAACCTCCATATGCTGCGGGTGCGGCTCTACGTAAAAGGCAAAAAGACAAAAAAAAAAAATGTGCCATTTCCTGCTGTGCAGCAAAGTGACCCAGTCATATATATATATATGTATATGTCTATATGTATAAGTGTATATACACACACACACACACACGCACACACACATTCTTTTTCTAATGTTATCTTCCATCATGGGCTATCCCAGAAGACCGGATATAATTCCCTGTGCTATACAGTAGGACCTCATTGCTTATCCATTCTAAATGTAATAGTTTGCATCTCATACCCCTAAACTTCCTGTTTATTCTACTCCCTCCCTTCTCCCCCTTGGCAACCACAAGTCTCCTCTCTATGTCTGTGAATCTGTTGCTTTCTCTCTCTGACTTACTTCACTGAGTATGAAAATCTCTAGTTATATCCGTGTTGTTGTAAATGGTATTATTTCATTCTTTTTTATGGCTGAGTGGTGTTCCATTGAATGTACGTACCACATGTTCTTAACCCATTCATCTGTCGTTGGACATTTAGGTTGTTTCCATGTCTTGGCTATTGTGAATAGTGCTGCTATGAACATAGGGGTGCATGTATCTTTTTGAATTATAGTTTTGTCCAGATTAATGCCCAGGAGTGAGATTGCTGGATCATATGTTATTTCTATATATAGTTTTCTGAGGAACCTCCATACTGTAGTCTATAGTGACTGTACCAATTAACATTCCCATCACCAGTGTAGGAGGGTTCCCTTTTCTTTGCTTTGGGTTTTAGACAGCCCCTTGAAGTAGTATGTATAGGCCGTGCTCCTAGAAGTTCTTTCTAAAGGGAGGGAAACTGACATTAAAAATAGGCAATGTGCCTATTGATCCTGGAACAGGTGCCTAGACCCTCATACCTCATGGACCACTTATATCTTCTCCCCTCACTTTCACAACAGTCCTCTGAAGATGTAAACCATGATTCAACCCAGTTTTCAGGTGGGAAAGCTGAGGCTGAGAGAGGAAGCCTCGCCTGGAATAGGCAAAACTGTGATTTTCAGGCAGTTTTGTCTGTTCACTTGGCACTTAACTAACTCTTAACTCTTGGATTTACCCCAATATTGACAGAATTCTCTTCATAGGAAAGCCAACCACCCAATTATCAGAACCAGAATATTTGTCTGCTGTTACGGATTGAGCTGTGGCCCTGCAAAAGTCCTGAATGAAGTCCTGAATCCCAACAGCTCAGAATCCCAGTAGCTCAGAATGGGGTCTTATTTGGACATGAGAGTTTTATCAGGAGCAAGCAAGTTAAAATGATGTAATGGGAGTTCCTGTTGTGGCTTAGCAGATTAAGAACCCGACATAGTGTTCATGACGACGCGGGTTTGATCCCTGGCCTTGTGCAGTGGGTTAAGTGTTGCAGATGCTGCTCCTGGCAGTAGCATAGGCCTGCAGATGCAACTCCAGTTCGACCCCTAGCCTGGCAATTTCTATATGCCGCAGGTGTAGCCATTATAAGAAAAAAAAAAAGTGTGGGTCTCAATCTAATGTGAATTTTGCCCTTATTAAAAGGGGGGGTTTTCACCCAGAAGGAGGGAAGACAAAGTGAAGAGTTACAAGAAGAAGATGGCCATTTACAAGCCAAGCTACAAGTTATCTACAAGGCGAGAGGCCTGAATGAGGTACTCCCTTAGCTTCTTCAGAGAGAGCATGGTCCTACCAACTTCTCAGTTTCAGATTTCTGGGCTTTGGAGCTGTGAGACCATTAGTTTCTAGTGTTCTTAGTCACCCAGTTGGTGGTACCTTGTTACAGCAGCTCTAGCAAGCTGATACACTTGTTCTCCCACATTTCAGCAGGTGAGGGCTTGCTCCTGGACCTTCTTCTTTCTTCTCTGACTGTGGCCTGTGCAAGGAGGAGATAAGGGCCAAGTTCAGGCTGGAAGGGCTCGAGCTAGGGTAGGGTTGAGATCCTTCCCAGCTTCGGGACTGAGGTAGACCCCCGCTGCCCCACTGTGGAAAATTAAGTATTGTTTCATTATGCTTTTGTATGTGTGTATTTGGGTGTGTATACCTTGTTTATATGTTTGTACTGTGTCATGACATAAAATGTAGTTTTTAGCATGGATTAGAATCAAAACAGTCTGAATGCCACTGGAACTACTTATACAGTAGTTCTGAGACTACTTATTACCTTTAACATTTTTGTTAACAAAGGCAAATCAAGTTAAGATGAACATCTAGGAAGGCAACTTTGAAGGATTTCACAACTCTAAGGTGTGTGAGTAGAACTTAGGAGAGTCCTCCTAGAGAATAAACATATCATACTTGATTTTCTTATACGATATGGAAATTGTACTTTTTTTTTCTTTTTAGGGCCTTGCCCTGTGGCATATGGAGGTTCCCAGGCTAGAGGCCAAATCAGAGCTGTAGCTGCCAGCCTACACCACAGCCACAGCAATGCCAGATCTGAGCTGCATCTGCAACCTACACCACAGCTCACGGCAACGCCAGATCCTTAACCCACTGAGCGAAGCCAGGGATCAAACCTGTGTCCTCATGGATACTAGTCGGGTTCATTAACCACTGAGCCATGATGGGAACTCCGATGGAAGTTGTACTTATTTTTAAACTCACTGTCCCTACCTGTATTTGGCCTCCTGACTCATTTTACCTCCCTGAGTCCTTGTCCTTCTGCTGTTCACCACATAGATTGGGGGCCCCTCAAATAAGAAGCCCACAGCCGTGGGTTCAGTTAGCAGAGGTGGCCTATATGGTGGCTCTGATCTTATACCCCTCATATCAGACAACAGTGATTCTGAGCAGACTCCCTTTTCTCCCTCTCATACCCCCGGTGGTTTCCAATATTAACTCTAGTGGCATTAATTGATGGGAGAATGATCTGTCATAGCTGTTGAATAATGCACACATTGATGATTTCTTAATAACTTAAAAGCCCTTGTGATGGGGTGAGGAGAAGGAAGAAAACATGTTCCACCTCCTGCAAAGGGGGAACCAAAACCTTTGTTCAAATTACTCACAGGAGGAACCTGAGAACTGCCAGGTGTGACCTGACCATCAGCTTCAGGGGCGAGGAACCTGGTTTTATCAAACTCACTGCTACATCTAAGTGCAACCAGAAACACAAGTCTGCTATTAGCTGGAAATTATAAAATGCTCAATGAAACAAAAATTATGAAGGCCCAGCCAGGAAACTCTCAAACACTCATGTTTACAGCACACCTGGTGAGTATTAAAAGTGAAGTATAAAATCCCCCCTTTTAAAAATAGCATAGAATTGGTGGCACAGCCCATTGACACCCTTTAAGCCTTAAGCCAGAGTTTGCAGAGTTTATAGACTCCTTGTAACTCTTTGCTATAACATAAAAAGTTTAGAATCATGAGCGTAACTTGATGAATTGTAGAGGTCAAAGCAAACATCTTCAGTTTCTTGTCTGGAGAAAGCCTAAGTATTGTTATGGAATTGCTTTGGCCCAGGGTCGAAAATCTCGAGAACCTGAGTCAAATAAATTCCATCTCCTCCCTGATTTTTACTATAGAACCGAGGGCAAACTTCTACAGAAGAAACTTTTTGTTGAATAACGTGTTGGCATTGTGGTAACCCATGTCAGGATGATATTTCATCACATCAGTGTGGCGGGGCCAGGTGGAGGTGTCTTTCTCTCTCGGTTTGGGTTTACCTTGGAGACTTGTAATATTTTGTGGGCCTTTACTTTTTTTTGTTTTTGTTTTTATTTTTGCATTATAGCTGGTTTACAGATTTCTGTCAAATTTTCCAACTGTACTGCGTGGTGACCCGGTTACATGTACATATATGGATTCGTTACATGTGATTAGACATAGTTCCCTGTACTATACAGCTGGATCTCCTTGCTTTTCCATCACCGAAGCACTGGTTAACCCCATTCCCTCCCACCCCCTGCCCCACCCCCTTGGCAACCACAAGTCTGTTCCCCAAGTTCGTGATTTTCTTTTCTGTTGAGAGGTTCATTCGTGCAGTATATTAGACTCTAATTATAAGAATATCATATGACATCTGTCTTTCTCCTTCTGACTTCACTCAGTATGAGGTCTCTGATTCCATCCATGTTGCTGCAAATGACATTATTTTATTCTTTTTTATGGCTGAATAGTATTCCACCGTGTATGTATACCACATCTTCCTAATCCAATCATCTCTCGATGGACATTTGGGTTGTTCCCATGTCTTGGCTATTGTGAATAGTGCTGCAGTGAACATACGTGTGCAAGTGTATTTTTCAAGGAAAGTTTTGTCTGGATATATGCCCAAGAGTGGGATTGCTGGGTCATATGGTAGTTCTATGTATAGTTTTCTAAGGTATCTCCATACTGTTTTTTGTAGTGGTTGTACCAGCTTACATTCCCACCAACAGTGCAGTGGGCCTTTCTTGATTCTGGAATCTTCCACACTCATGCCAAGCCACCTTGAGTTTCATCCCCTGCCGTCTCCTCTTGGATCACCTCCAACCCTTTTACGAAGTTTTCCGTCATAACCAGTGACCACATGATTCCCCAGATTCCTGTCTTTTTCTTCTCTGGAATCCTGGTGGTCTGTCTCTAATGGCAAAATTTTCCTGTGTCCTGGGTCCTGGGAAACAAACATTGATCTGGGGTCTGGGAGGTACTGTCAGGTCTCCCTGTGGGAGCTTAATGGAAGCAAGAGAGAAGTTGACTGTGATGTAGTCACAGCAAAGACTCAGCTGACCCGATGTGGAACCTTCCAAGTTGTCCCAAATGGAGGAAAGGGGGTTGGGTCTTTGTAAACTGACCTTGGAGAGCACTAGTCTGGCTGCCCCAGAGAGGGACATCGTCTTGGGTGAGGTGGCTCCCAGCAGCTGAGGGCAGTTCTCTTCTGGGAAGGGTCTCAGCTGCCAACAGACCTAGCAACTGGAGGATGAGCGTTTGGTCTTACAAAGGTGGATCTGGGTAGGTTCCACTGTGTCCTTCACAGCCCATTGTAGAATCCCCATCTGAGGAAAGTAAGCCCTCCTAGAGAAATGAAGGCTGCTGGTAGCATTAAGAAGAATTTCATGTCTTTTCTTTACCTTTACTGAAATTTAACAAAACAGATGTTATCAATGCGACTTTCCATATCCTACATCAGTCATAATTAACGATTTCTCTCTTTCAGCATCTCCTTCTTGATAAGTTTTAAGAAGATACTGATAAGTGTGTTTTTCTTTTCTTTCTTTCTCTTATTTTTAAAGGCTACAACTGTGGCATATGGAAGTTCCCAGGCCAGGGATAAAATACCAGCCATAGCTGCTACCTATGCAGTAGCTGAAGCAACCCTGGATCCTTTAACTCACTGAGTGCTGAGGAGCAAACCCACACCTCTGCAGTGACCCAAGCTGCTGCAGTCAATTCTTAACCCACTGCACCACAATGGGAACTGCGGTGTTTTTCTTTGTTATAAGCAATATAGGAATGATTGCTATCATCTGAGCACATGTTGTAAAATAGACATTTATTATTTTATTCAATTGTCATAGGACCCTGTAAGAAAAATACCATTATCCCTATTATGGATGGAAAAATTGCTAGTCCAGTTCTCACATATATGGCAAAACTGGGGTCTGAACCCAGCTGACCCTGGAAAATCTCCTTTTTAAACTCTATCATGTTGTATT
Organism: Catagonus wagneri; assembly: GCA_004024745.2. Lineage (NCBI taxonomy): Eukaryota > Metazoa > Chordata > Mammalia > Artiodactyla > Tayassuidae > Catagonus > Catagonus wagneri. Next base: position 3,305,669 of record PVHT020000229.1, on the reverse strand, counting down.
GTATCCTAGCAAATTGCTTATTTTCCTTTTTTGGTCCTCTTCCCAGATACCCGGTCCCTCTCTGATTTTTCTACACCGTCATTTCTGAAATCTGACTGCAGTCCAAGAAATAAAGATAGGGAAGAGATTGTGGGAACCTGCACTTCACGCCTTGGAGCAGCTTCATGGGTGGGTGGTCCTCGGAGAGTTCCTCCTCTCTCCTAGGCTGGAGTTTCTGCTGTGTGCCCCCCCTCCTGGGGAGGGGGGGCTTCTGATGCTGCCCTACACTCTCTGTTGGCTTTCCCTTAGCTCCCCAGTCTCTCAAATTACTCCCTCCACACACACAACCTCAATCCATACCTTACCAACCTCGTCTCCTCTAATCCATTCAGTTTCTTCTAATTATTAGTAGGAATGACTACTGTGGTCTGCAAATTCAGATCTAAAATTCTCATGGCAACAGAAAGGAAATAGGTACAGCCCTACATCCTAGGCTTTCCGGCACAGGGAAGAAGGACTGAGAAGAAACTACTGTATATATAATAATTTGGCCATTTAAGTGTGTCCTTTTATCAGCGTGTTTCACATCTGAAACCTGGTTTTGTCAAGATTATATATATATGTACATGTACATAGTAGAGTAAGATTATAACAAAAGGAATCTTATCCAGCTGGTGCTGTCCTAACTTAAAATGTGCCATGTGGGCTTTAGAGAAAAAAAAAAAAATCAGGTTGAGATACTCGGCTGAGGCCTTTTTCATACTAGAATGGTGGAATTAAAATCTCATTTTTTTGCAACCAAAGGAAGGATAGAGTTTCATCTGTCTGAGATAATTTAATATAACCTACCTGGAGGCAGGGGAGAATGGAGCAAATGATTCTCCCAGTCGTCTCTAGCTCTATAATTATATTTTCAGAGAGAAAGAATAAAGATTCCTGCTGCTCCACACATTATTATACATCTTGAAGAGGATTCAGAGTTTCACGTTTGTCATTCAGCCACTTTCCTAATTTTACGTCTAATTAGCCAAAAAAATTGAAATTTCAAAAACATTCTTGATTTGCAGAATTCCCATATGTATTTCAATTACACACCTTTTTTTTTTTTTTTTTCAGTAGTCCTTCTAGGTGTGCAATACTTAGGGATCGAGGGGAAGAGGCTGAGGGAGGAGGGCACAGGCCAGTCTCTGGATGTTCAGAGTCCAGTTGGAAGGGAAGATATATTTGCAACCAATTAGAATGAGCTGTTGAGTTGAAAGCGTTGTGGTCATTTAACGGGGACACAGAGGTGGGCCCACTGATTGAGCTGGAGGTGGGAGGAGCTTCTTCACGAAAAGCTGAGGTTGGAACTGGGTCAAGGGTGAGCAGGTCGTCACTCAGGGTGAAGGAAGGAAGGAAGGGAAGAAGAAGGAAGGAAGGAGGGGAAGGAGGGATGGAGAACAGTCCTCTGAGCCACCTCTTCACTGAGACCCTCTCCTGACCTGTTGTGATTAACCTTCACCCATCATGTCTACTCTAAGGGGTCTGAAGGCTCAGGATAAAGAGCCCAAAGCTGTGTCAGGATTCTTTCATTTCCTGATGGTCCCGCCATTGCTCCCTACCTGCATGTCAGCTTAGGAGGCAGCATACAACTCTGTACTCCCAAACTACCCAAGTGCTGGTGAAGGCTGTAAGCCATATCACAGTCTCATCACACCCTAGTCAGAATGCTGCTCCCCAGGAACCCTGCCCCCCCCCCACTACAAAGGATTCCAACTGAGAACGCCTTGTCTCCGTCTTCAAAAACAACAGTAACATTTTTTTCTCAAGACTGCTATTCGCATAGAGATAAGACTCTCCTCCCATGTTTGTCTTATTTTGCAGGATGTTGTTAAAAATATCTTTGCATAAATAACTAATGGTAGCTAATTTTCCCTCTCACAGGCTTGACTTTCTCAGGGACCATAAGGCTGCAAGGGATGAGTGCTTTGTGGAGTTTGTTGCAGTCATCTGACCACAACCCCATGCTCAAGGCCAGCACAAGTCTCCATGTGAGGGAACTGAACTTGAACTCTAGTACATTTCAGTTATCCTGGGTTTCCTAACCACACTCATACTCCTCTGGTGCTCAGACTACCCCTATTGCCTTCAGCTAGCTGTCAGCTGCTCCCACTGTGAGTTCTCAAGTTGAAGATGTTGTCTATACCACAGAAACGTGTCCTAAAGGTGGAATCACAGGCACCGTAACTGGCACTACAGCTGTGTGGAAAAGTGGTAGTGAGGGACCTGCTGGCCATGTACCAAAGAAGGCGAGGAGCTGCTGGGGCTAGCATTTGTCAGAGGTGGAGGAGGCTGCCTTTTCCGCACCCACAGATCTTTGCAAAGACAAAGTCTGGACTTCGTAACTTGTAGGTACTGATGGATGGCCGCCTCTTTGACCCCTGTGAACTAATTCTATTTCCCACCTTTCTTGAATCTCCAGATGTACAGGTACCTAAAGCACTACTTCTTATTCACAGACCAAAGACTGTTTCATCAGCCTTGAATTTCCTCACCATTATGCTTGTCCATTTCAGAGCGTAGGTCTCTGTGACACTGAGCATTTATTGTACTTCTTTGTATCCTCACCCCTAAAGCAAGCTCATTACCTTGTGATCTGGAATCCACCATGCACCTCTCAGGAAGCTTGTTCCACCAAACTCTCTTTTTCTTGCCTCTGTTTTCAAAGAATCCCTCTCTTTTGCTCATGTGGATCCTTCCCATCACTCAATGTACAAATCCTTTTCACCTGATATCCTGTTTTCATCTTTCTCTTTAATTCTTTGCAAGTTGACGCCCTTCCCCTCCAGTCTGACATAGCTCTCTCTAAAAACACCAATGACCCTCTGATGGTCAACCTCAATGGACACGTCTTAGTCATCTTATTTGGTTTCCTTGCCCTATTTACCACTGCTGATCCCTCCACCCATCCTACCCCCCCCCCAATTTGGTTACTGCATTGATTGCCTTGATCTTCTTTCCAGTTGTCTTCTCTTCCACAACATCCTTAAATATGGATATTTAGGTAAATATTGATACCTGGATCTCTCATCAGCCTCTTCTCTTCTTCATCCTTCTTTAGATGTCTTATTTACTCCCATAGCTTAAAATCCATCTGTTGACTTTGAGCCCATATCTCCCCTTCAGCCATCTCTCCTATGCCCCAGACATAAATGTTCAAGTGTCCAGTGGGCATCTACACCAGGCCAATCCAGACACCTCAAACTGGCTCCATCCCAAAGTATCCTCCACACCTTCAGCGTCCTTTATTCTCTCTCCGGTATCCCTTAAGAGGTACCTGGTACCACTCTCTACCCGTGATCATCCTGGACTTATTCCCCTCCTTTTCCCCACACAGCTAATTGAATGACAAATCTCATCTGTTTCACCAGCCCGAGAACTTTTTTGTCTATACCCTCTTCCCCTTCTTATAGCCACTGCCTCCGTACAGGCATCCATCACTTCGTATATGGACCGTTTTTGCTGCTTCCTTTTCTAATCTCATTCTTCACCATCCATCCACCACAAACACAGTCCACCCATCACAAGTCTGGTCATGTCAATGCTTTGTCAGAATTTCCCAAGGTCCTTCATTGCTTAGAACAGGAAAAGCTGTGGCCCATGCGCCAAATTTGGCCTGTCATCTGTTTTTCCACAAATAAAACTCATGTATAAGTTCAACTCTTTGACAGGTGAAAGCAGCCACAAACGATGAAGAAGGACTGTGCCTTTGTGAAAGACGGTATAAGGTTTACAAAGCCTAAAATGTTTACTATCTGACCCATTACAGAAAAAAATTAGCTGACATCTGGCTTAGAGGATTAACCCAACATTCTTAGCATGGCACAAAAAGCCCTCCAGCATATGTTCTCTGTCTGCCTGTCCAGACTTGTGTTCTTTAACTCCTTCTTTAATAGAAAGTAATACTAGAATTCTTTTTTGTATGTAAGGCTGTGTAACATTTTGGTTAAAAATGGAATGTATAGCTAGGATATCAGGTTGAATCCTGACCATGCCAATAATTAGTTATGTTACCTTTGGCAATTTACTTAACCTCTTTATGATTTAATTTCCCCATACATAAAACAGAAGGTCTTAATTCGGAGAGCTTTGGAAACACATTGCCTTAGACTCATTTTGTCTATAACGTAGAGGGTTATAAAATTGTCTCTGGGGTCATGGTGGTATTGTGAACCAAAATGTATTTCTGAGAGCAATGTTAAACATTTCAGAATATTCTCACGTGAATGAGTCAATTTTCTTAACTTACTTACCTGACATTTGGTAGGAACAAAAATTCACATGTCACTGGAAACAGCAAAGAAATGAGAAAAAAGCCAATACAGGTATTTGCAAGGAATTTTAAAATTTATTGAATGAAAGATCCCCCTTTAAAAAAAGTCATCCCATTTTTTAAAATTTATTTTAAAAAATCTGCCTTTAAAAAAATAACAACAGGAGTTCCCGTCGTGGCGCAGTGGTTAACGAATCCGACTAGGAACCATGAGGTTGCGGGTTCGATCCCTACCCTTGCTCAGTGGGTTAATGATCCGGCATTGCCGTGAGCTGTGGTGTAGGTTGCAGACGCGGCTCGGATCCTGCGTTGCTGTGGCTGCGGTGCAGGCCAGTGGCCACAGCTCCGATTAGACCCCTAGCCTGGGAACCTCCACATGCCGCGGGTGCGGCCATAAAACCCGCGGCCATAAAATGACAAAAGGCAAAAAAAAAATAAAAATAAAAAAAATAACAACAATTATCCCATTTTTAAATTTATTGAAAGAAAAGGATCCCCTCTTAAAATACAATTATCCCACACTGCATGTGAGTATTACATAAACTGAGAAGGACCATATACATTTAAGCTGTTATGTATGGATATTAGTGCTCACTGCTATCTGATTCTCTTCATTGCATCTCTGGAGGAACTATACCTTTTTTTTTTTTTTTGCCCTCTTACAGTTAGGTTGGGGGTCACGTGACCAGTCTGGCCAATTAGCCGTGCCACTCATTACTTCCCAGATGAAGCATCGAATTATTGGTGTGAGTCTCACACTTCCCTCCCCTGCCAGGGAGAGCTGGGAGGGCAATACTCCAAATGGTTTATTGACAAGACGGCGACACCATCCTCAGGCAAAATTATTGAGTCCCCATGTGGGATCAAGTCTCTCCAGAGTGTGGCCTGGCCCCATAGTTGATTTGGTGACTGTGGGCAATGAACATTGGGTGGATTGAGTGGCAGAGATTGGGGGACTGTCCGTTCTTGCCCATGACCTAACATACCTTGGATGATTATTGCCTAAGAGGGTAAAGCCTTTCCCTCCCCTCAGGTCCTTAGCCCAGTGGAGTGAAGTGGAAGCTCTGGGTGAGTGGGATGGTCTTCCCAAAACGGAGCCTCCCAGCGTGGGTCACTGGAAGGAGCAGTCGGTCTATTGTTCTGCACTCCTCGGGAAGGGCCGGCCCTTTGTGACTGCTCCTGGATGTTTTCCCTCTTTTAATTAGCAGGTTTTTGTGATTGCACTTGGGAGGCAAAGCTCCGACAGTAAAGGCCATGGTTTTAATGCTAAATGCCTCCTCAAACATCTCTAACCTGAGAATAAAATAACATAAAACCTCGCCAAGGAATGTGGTCGCGGGCTGCAAATGTCAATTCTGCCATTGTATGGATTTAAAATCAAATGTAAACAATGTTTTGAGGAAACACTGACCTGAATCGAGTCTTTTTTTTTTTTTTTCTTCACACTGGTAATTAGTTCTGCAGCAGCAGGCTCTGGCTGAAAGCTGGGTCCCGAGGAAGCTGAGAACATTCTCAGGGCAGCCAACCACAAGACAAGACCCCCTTGGTCCACTGGTGGTAAAGGGTGGGTTTCTCAGCAAATGGTCCTTTACCTTGACTCATGGGGGTTGGGTATAAATTCTTTCTTCCTTGTGGACTGTAAATGGGGTGGAGAGGCTGGGGTAGGGACCATGGAGACTAAAATTCTAGAAATCAGACGACAGGCAGACTTAACCAATGTTGGGAATATCGGAACTAAAAATATTTTAATGAAAAAATATAAATGGCATAAATTACACACCCTCCCCCCCACACACATACTGGAGCATACTAATGGCTACTGAAGTCCAATGATCTGAGGGTTCCTTGGTTTGATTTCGACTCTGCAGTTTCTTCAATAATCAGAATTCCTGGTGATGCATTTTCCTGATTCATCAAACAAGGGGTAACGATGGATGTTTTTAAAAATTGGGGACTGAACAGCTAGTTTAAATTTTCCACAGTGATGTGGGTTTGGGACACAAAATCTATCAAATTGACTTGTGATGATCTTGGTACACCTATAATTGAAATAAAATTCATTGTTATAAAAATAAATAAATAAATAAATTTTCCACAGTGAGCACTCTCACATTACACCCGATGAACAGATATCAGATTGTGTGTAAAAAGCACAAACCGGTTAATAACTGAAAATTTGTACCTCTGTAGCCTTTAGTCAGAACTCGCTACAAATGCTCATCTGTCCTCGTGACCAGCCATGCCATTTCAAATTCATTTGAGAACGTTTTGTTAGGAAAATATTCTCAGGCCATCAAGATTACCTCCTCTGTTTCTAACTCACAGAACCAAAAGAAAATAAGAGTCTACCTAATGAGGTGAAAGAAGTCATTTAAAAATCAGATAAGTACCAAAGACTTCAGTATTAACAATTTATTATTACAGTATTCCATAACCTTAGGCTGGCTGGATAGAAACACTCTCTAAAGTGCTAAGTAGAAAGAATTTAATGATTTCAGTTTAATTCCCTGTTGCACTGAAGTCCATTTTGGAATGAAAAAATAAAAACCATCAACATACATTATATTAAAGGTCTGTGTCTCAAAAGCAATTCTAATCTTTAGCTGGAAAAACAAAGTATCTGAAAATGCTTCCTGAGTCCAGTGAAAACTTCATCATTCTTGAACAGTCTGCCTTTATCAATGACCAGTTCCTCTGTTATGACAGTAAATTAAAATACCATTCTTTGCCTTAACAAGAAAAATGAATAAGAAGAATAAGAAATTTAAATGACAGTCGAATCAATTCTTTGGCTTGCTTTTTCATATTTTCTTTCTTTGCTGAGGCCTTAGATCTGATAGCCTTCAAATTTCCAGGACAGAGAAGAAAATGACTCTTACCTGCCTGGCCCCCTTTTCTCTCCTCTGATCCTTCTGGTCTTTGCTCATCATTTTTTTTTTTTTCAGGTCATTACATCCCTTCTGGATTAATTTCTTTAATATCCCAATGGCTGGGCTGCCAAAACTCATTTCTTCATTACTCTTCTTTGCTTAAGGGTGGCAGTTGCTGAAGCCTCCACCACATCCCCTTTGATCTGCCTTGGATTTTATTTTTTTATAACCTCTATTTCTTTTTTCCTTCTTTGTTTATCCCAGTGGCAGAAAGAGACGATTAATTATTCCTACGAAGCCAGCACTTCTCTTTGTGTCAAAGTGCTAGGAAACAGAACACATCGACCTCAAGAGAGAGGATTTCTTCATCGGTTGCAACTGAGGGATGGGAAGTTGGTCCTGTCTGTGTTTGAAGATTCTCCTCGCAGAGCCTGTCTAATAGTAACATGTATCTGCAGGCCTAAATCCAACTCCTAAATAAACCTCCTTGTCTCTAACCCTGCATGCCTCCAAACTCATCCCAGAGTAATCTTTTTTTTTAATTTTAATTTTTTTTTCCATTATACCCAACTGCACAGCTTGGTGACAAGGTTACACATACATATATGGATTCGTCACAAGTGGTTAGACATAGTTCCCAGTGCTATACAGTAGGATCTCCTTGCTTTTCCAGCCCAGAGGCAACAGTCTACAACTATTAACCCCAGACCACCTACCATCCCACTCCCTCCCCCACCCTTTTGGCAACCACAAGTCTGTTCTCCAAGTCCTTGATTTTCTTTTCTGCATAAAGTTTCATTTGTGCAGTATATTAGATCCCAGTTATTAGTGATATCATTTCGTATCTGTCTTTCTCCTTCTGACTTACTTCACTCAGTATGAGGGTCTCTAATTCCATCCATGTTGCTGCAAATGACATTATTTTATTCTTTTTTATGGCTGAGTAGTTTTCCATTGTGTCTCTATACCACGTCTTCCTAATCCAATCATCTGTCGATGGACATTTGGGTTGTTTCCATGTCTTGGCTATTGTGAATAGTGCTGCAAAGAACATGCATGGGCAGGTGTCTTTTTCAAGGAAAGTTTTGTCCAGATATATGCCCAAGAGTGGGATTGCTGGGTCATATTGTAGTTCTACGTATAGTTTTCTAAGGTCCCTCTATACTGTTTTCCGTAGTGGTTGTACCAGCTTACATTACCACCAACAGTGCAGGAGGATTCCCTCTAAAACACAGAAAAGACCTGTTACTTCTTAGCTCCGTACATTTCGTGGGCTCTCCTCTGCATTCAAGAGACCTCCCAACTTTGCTTTTCCTGCTAACATCATTTCTTCCCATTCTCTCCCCATCAAGCATCCTACATTTTAGTCATACTGAAATATATGCGTTCCCAGACTGGGCTTTTAAACCTCTATTCTCCCTCTTGGGTAGGCCCTTTCCTCCTTTATCTACTTGGTAAAGTCCACACACTTTTCTTTCTTTTTTTAAATTTTATGGCCACATCTGCAGCATATGGAAGCTCCCAGGCCAGGGACTGAATCTGAGCCCCAGCTTTGACTTACACGGCAGCTGCGGCAATGCTGGATTTGCAACCCACTGCTCCAGGCTGGGCATCGAACCTGCACCCCTTCAGCGGCTTGATCCTCCACAGTCAGATTTTAACCTGCTGCGCTACGGTGAGAACTCCCCACACACTTTCCAAGCCTTAGTCCAAATGGGGGAAACTTTTCACATTTGCCCAAGACCTGCAGTGTCTCTGTCCCTAAAGTCCTTTCTGTCCGACTCAAGTGTTGTGCTTATGACATTCAACGTCAGTATCTACTTGCTTGGACTAGTCGCTAGATTTTTAGCTGCTTGAGGACAAGATCTCTTTCTTATCTACCTCCGAGATCTCCATGCCCTAGTAAAGATCCAGGAACACCGTGTGGTTAGATAATACTGTGTGCTCAGAGAAATGAATGCATGAATAGGTAGTGAAGTAATTCAATATTTCTAGTTAGTTGCATGGCATGAATTCTATTTTTCTTTTTGGTAGGGGATAAGAGTATTCCAAAATGCAGGTACTTAAGAGTTGTTACTGTTGTTATTCTAATTAAGACTCATACTTTCAATAATCTGAATTGATTGTGTATATGACCTGAATCTATCAGATAATTGTGGCTTTGTTTTTATAGTTTTAAGGAGCTTCTCATCTTTTTCCTTGAGAAGCCACATTTCTGTTGCTTTCCTGTAGAGTAAGTAGGATTTGGACCCTGTCCACTTTAAGAATGCCCTTTCCCCTTCTGAGTCCTCAAGAAAAATTGCACTGAAGATCTGAATTTATCAAGGTAGCAAAGGCTTAAAAAAAAAAATTGAGGTCTACCGTTTATACAATTGTTTTCCTCTCTTTATTTCATTTTATGGTTTTATTGTGAGCACTGTACCATGTTACTAAATAGTCAGGATAAATCTAATTATCACTTTCATAATACATCAGTTTTTAGTTGTCATCTTCCTTTATGTTTTTATTGCTGCCTTCACCATTACTACTGAAGTATTGTTTCACTCAGCTTTTTTATGTGTGTGTGTATGCTTTGTTTATATGTTTGTATTGTGCCATGATCTAAAACATTTTTTTTCATTCAGAGTGAAAAAAGTTTGAATGCCATTGAAAACTACTAATAAGGTAGTTCTGAGACTATCAATTAACCTTTAACATTTTTATTACAAAGGCAAATCAGGTGAAGATCAATGTTAAAGAGGGTAACTTTGAAAGATATCACGAGTCTAAGCTATATGAGTAGAGGTTAGGATAGTCCTGCTATTGTTTATTCTTAAACAATCTCATGCTTGATTTCCTTGTGTGACTTATGGAAACTGTACTTATTGTTTTTATTTTTTTTGTCTTTTTGCCTTTTATGTAGAGCCGCACCCGCAGCATATGGAGGTTCCCAGGCTAGGGGTCTAACAGGAACTATAGCTGCCGGCCTACACCACAGCCACAGCAACGAGGGATCCGAGCCGCATCTGCAACCTACACCACAGCTCACGGCAACGCCGGATCCTTAACCCACTGAGCAAGGCCAGGGATCGAACCCGCAACCTCATGGTTCTTAGTTGGACTCGTTAACCACTGAGCCATGAAGGGAACTCCTGTACTTATTGTTTTTAAACTCACTGTCCCTACCTGTCTTAGGCCTCCTGACTTGCTCTACCTCCCGGAATCCTTGTCCCTCTGCCATTCACCACAGTAGATTGTAGATTGGGGTGGGGTGGGGGTCCCTCAAATGAGGAGCCCAGGTCAATGACTCAGTTCAATATTGTCAGGTGTTGTTCCTACCTTTGGCCGGCTGGCCCGAACCCTCTGCTGTCACTCCAGTTGTTTTCTAGATGTTGTCACACCTATGGCAGGTCTCAGTAGGAGCAGCTTCAAGTCAGGATGGTGGTGGCCACTTAAAAAAAGTCCATCCCATATTCTTGCACAGCACTATGATGATCGATTCACGAGATGGGTGTCTGCAGAACTCTTGAATTTTGTATTCTTGTATTAACCCCTAGCACATCCCACAGACATGTGGCCTCTAGCACCTCTTGTGTAAGTTTTCCACAACTCATTTCCATGATTCACCATTTCTAATGTTAGCAGTTTGCTGTAATGAGCCACACGCTGACACCCAGGGTGGGTGAGACAGAGGTAATGTTCAATCTACAGCGAGTGGCAAAGAGTACTTGAGGGATCCATTCTCTGCCTTCTGAAAGCATCTTAATGATCCTAAGTGCTTTGGATATTTAGAGGAAGTTCAAAGGCACCAAATCAATTGTACATCATTTCAAAAATGCAATACATAAAACTTGGGAGCTGAAGGACTGGTATCTGCTTTCCTGCAAAGACTGAGGAGGTTTCTAGATAGAAGAAGATTGAAGTAATGCTTTTGGAAGTAAGGGTAAATGCATAATTCCTTATGTGTGGGGATGGTTGGGTTCTGTGTGCACTTGAGCGCATCCAGAGATTTGTAGCCCATCCCAGCCTGTTAAATGTCTTGCATTCTGCAGAACACCAAACATCTTTAGTTGAACACTACTTCATATTTGGTTTTAAAAGCGATTTATTTATAAGAGGATCCAAGATGGATGTGATTCCAAAATCTTATATTTTTTACAATAAGTGTAGTTGGATAACTTTAGAACTGTGTCTTTCATAGCAGCTTTTGTGACAATGAGAATGAAAAACCTGTAATTATTAAAACATGCCCAATATTACCATGTAGACTGAAACACTTAGTTCAGAAGGTCAGTGTCTTAATATAAGAGCGCAAGCCAACAGTTTGATGAATTGCATTTTCCTTTCTCGCAGCATAGCCCTTGAATATGGCTTTGTAATTGGACTGAGTAGAGAATTCTAGTTCCAGGAAACTCCTGCCGGTTATTTTTAGACCCTTTCCTGTGCTTTTCTCTGGTACCAACAGAAGGCATCTGAGCATCTGCAAAGTAGAGGGGACATGGCCATTGGCATTAGACTGCAATGGGTTTGAATCCTGGCCTTGCTGCTGATTGTTTGAACAGGCCCCGGGAAAACCACTCCACCTGTTTATGACCTACTTTCCTCACTTGTGGAAAGAGAATGATAGCTTTCCTGGCTGCGTTCTTGTGAGAATTAAATGTCACTCTATGCAAGATGCCTAATACAAGGTCTGCTGGGGACAGAGTCACTGATGGTAATTGGCCCAGAGTTGCTGCCCTGGTCCGTCTCCTCAGCCAGTGGTGCAGCGATCAAGGCAGAAGATACACCCTTCTCCTCACCTTGGGCACCACTGTGTGTTCTTTGACTTTCCACCATTGCCTTGCGTACTAGGCCAGCAGTATTGCTGTCATGCTCTTTCAGTATCAGACAGGCCTGAAGCCCGTTCAAAGTCAACTGTGTCCCCCCTTTGCTTTCTTCAGACTTCCTCACTGTGCTTCCCACCCGGCCCTCTTGTCTTTCCCTTCCTGTGCAGAGGGCAGGGGTAGCCTGAGAGGGAACACTGTCCTCTGTGTAAAATACACCCCCTCTCTCTTTTTATAGGGACTCAGTGCTCACGAGTATTATAAGGATAGTGAAGATACATAGGCCAGAAGTTAAACTATGTCTGTGTAGCAGACAGCGGGGACACTGAACATAGAAGCAGGGAGCTGAGGAGTTCCCTTTGTGGCTCAGTGGTTAATGAATCCGACTAGGAACCATGAGGTTGCGGGTTTGATCCCTGGCCTTGCTCAGTGGGTTAAGGATCCGGTGTGGCCGTGAGCCGTGGTGTAGGTTGCAGATGTGGCTCGGATCCTGTGTGGCTGTGGCTGTGGCTGTGGCGAAGGACGGCGGCTACAGCTCCTGTTAGACCCCTAGCCTGGGAACCTCCATATGCTGCGGGTGCGGCTCTACGTAAAAGGCAAAAAGACAAAAAAAAAAGGAAGTAGGAAGCTGATAGAAGTCTCTGTTTCCTAACAGTGGATGAGCCTTTTATTGCAAGTCTGGCTTTCCTTCTCTTGTCAAAAGATCAGCCCAAGGGGAGAGGTGGTCATTCTTATGATAGGGCCTGATATGTCACGATATGATACGGCATGACATGATGTGACATGAGATGGCATAGGACATGATATTATATGGTACGATAAGATATATGATATGAGATGATATGATTAGTCAAGCTTCATCGTTCACAGGTCCCATATTTGTGAATTTGCCTGCTTGCTGAAATTTATTTGTAGTTTCAAAGCAATACCCCCTGTACGTTCATTGGTATTCATAGACACATAACAGAGTGAGAACAACTTGAGTCCTCCCTGAGGATGAATTTCCAACTGAGGTCGAACAAAGCATCCCCCTGTTCTTGACTTACCCTCATATGGAAGAGACCAGGGGATGGAGACGGGAGGCAACAGTGTACTAGGTTCAGGGTCTGGAGCCACTGGACCAGGTTTGTTTTTTTTTATTTTTTTAACTTAATGAATTTTATTTCAGTTATAGGTGTACATAAGTCATCACAAGTCAATTTTACAGATTTTGTGTCCCAAACCCACAGTGCATCCCCCCACCCTCCAGACTGTCTTATTTGAAAAATCAAGGTTTTCCAAAGTCTGTGAGTCATTGTCTGTTCTGCAAAGAAGTTCATTGTGTCTTTTTTAGTTTCCACATGTAAGCGGTAGCATTGGGTGTTGCTGTCTAAATTTCACTTCGCATGATAATTTGTAGGTCCATCCATGTTGCTATAAATGTTGGTAATTCGTTCCTTTTAATGGCTGAGTAATATTCCATTGTATGTATGTACCATATCTTCCCTATCCACTCCTCTGTCGATGGGCATTTAGGTTGTTTCCATGACCTGGCTATTGCATAGAGTGCTGCAATGAACACTGGAGTACGTGTGTCTTTTCAAGTCATGGTTTCCTCTGGATAGATGCCCAGGAGTGGGATTGCTGGATCAAATGGTAATTCTATTTTGAGTTTTCTGAGGAATCGCCATAGTGTTTTCCACAGTGGTTGCACCAATTTGCATTCCCACCAGCAGTGTAATAGGGATCCTTTTTCTCCACAGCCTGGACCAGGTTTAAGTCCCAACTCTGGCACATGTCAGGGAGTGGCTGTGGGCAAGCCACTTAACATTTCGGAGCCTCATTTCCTCTTTTGTGAAATAAAGAAAGTAGAATCTACCAATCTGAGTTGTTAGGATTTAAGATTGTGATCTCTGTGATATACATACCAGTTTGCATATAAATATACATTTCCCGGGAGCAATGGTTCAGGAGTCACTAAGGCACTGATTCAGTGTATGCAGAGACTTTATAGAACATAACTACCACAGATAATACGAATCAGTCTTTATATGTATAGTGCATGCGTGTGTGTGTGAGAGTGTGTGTGTGTGTGTGTGTGTGTGTGTATCTCCCAGTGGAAGAATAGATGGAATAATAACTAGACCTTGGCTTCAATTCCATTTCTGTCAACTGACGTATGACCTGAGACAAGTTTCTTTACCTCTGTGCCTCATAGTTCAGAAAATTTAGGGTCAAGGTGCCTGCCCTCCCCATAACAAGGGCTTGTTGTGGGGATAAAACACATTTAACAGACATGAACTTCCTTAGTAACTTTTAAGGCACTCTAATAATGGTAAGCGGTATTCTAATCTGGCTCCTGTCCAGGCAGCAGGAGCCATCAGGAGGCTGAATAGTCTTTCGGGGGGGGGGGGTGAGGGTACTCTAGCCTGTGGTGGACTATTCTGATTTAGTCTTCATTTGTTTGTTAATTTATATATTTAATCGTTCTGTGAACTTGTATTGAGAACTGATTGCATGCCTACGTGAGATGTGCAGGATACAAATGAAGAGGCAAGATCTCTCTCTTAAGATTCTTACTGCGGGAGGAGACAAACATACCATATGGACGTGATATTCCAGGCTTCCACCCAAATTCCTCACACGGCCCTGGGTCTTCACCTGACTATGGGATTCTCCCATATCTGTACCAGCTGTGTGTTCGTATGTGCTTGTGTGTGTGTGTGTGTGTGTGAATGGGTACGAGTCTGCTCAGAGGTAGCAATGGGCATGGAAAGACACTGGTACTTGCGTCAGGTGCAACTAACATCTATGAAAATTCCTCTTTCATTAATACTCCTTCCCTGGGAGTCTCGTGGGACGTGTGGTCCTTTCTCTCGCATCTGAGTCATGTTCCTTCATGCTAGAGTGATCAGCATATGGAAATTCACACGTGTCCACATGATGATTCCTGAGTGTTAAATGCATCCATCAGCTGAACAAACTGCATGCACTTCAGAAGTGCTCTGGGTGAGGCATGCTGGGTTATTTTTGTACCCAAAGCCCAGGGGTCCCAGGATAAACATACCCACTAACACGATCCACTCATACCTCTGTTTATCTCTCAACTTCAGTTCTCTGATCTTATGTGAAAGCAGTTCTTACACAACATGCGTACACCCAACCCCAAAATTGTCTTAAATGTTTACGATATTGCAGACCCCCTTTCAGATTATCTTGAGGATGTATGGGAAATAGGGACAAAGTTACAGACTTACTTGGTAATTGCTTTGACACAAGATTTGAGTGGACACAGTACCTGTCCTCAAAGAGCTACAGGAAAACTTACTAGTCATCAGAGTCCAGTCTTCTTCCCCGAGAAGGTCTGGCGTGCTAAAATGGATATCCTAAATTTTTGATTGTTTGTATGAAAATGTAATGCAATTGGTTAGTTTAAAATATACCCCATATCCCCCCCTCCATCCTTCTTCTCTTTGGTTTCTCCTTCATTGGTTTGACATGGCAAATCCTTCATTGATTCATTTACTCATTTACCCATGGGTCCTCACTGCTGGAACTAGTGACATCAGGGGACTGAGAGGAAGAACATGCATTGAAGGGCTGTTGAAATTCCTGTGGCTATCCATTGTTCCCTGGGAAACTCTTAAAACTTCTTTCTAGAGCTTAGACGCTGTCTTGCCTCTCACCTTTGAACAACAGTTCCTGTTTTTTTTTTTTCTTTGTCTTTTTGCCTTTTTTATGTAGAGCTGCACCCGCGGCATATGGAGGTTCCCAGGCTAGGGGTCTAACAGGAGCTCTAGCCCCCAGCCTACACCACAGCCACAGCAACGCCGGATCCTTAACCCACTGAGCGAGGCCAGGGATCGAACCCGCAACCTTATGGTTCCTAGTCGGATTCGTTAACCACTGAGCCACGAAGGGAACTCCAACAGTTCCTGGTTTTATTTGTAAAGCTCTAGCAAATATGTGGCTCATGATGATAACATCTGGTTTGACAAAAAACAAAGAAACAAAAAACCGTGGGTAGCAGAAAGACAGAGACAAAAATTCAAAACAATAGACAAACCACCACTGCCGCAGGTGAACAGCTTGTTTGAATATTCGAGACACTGCATTCTGTAACTAAGAATGTGCCCCTTTTCGGTGTTGACGACAAGAAAGCCCTGAGCCGAGTTTATGGCTCACTTTTCCACAGATACACTTTAGGATGTTCTGCCAGGCATTTTATGTACTCATCTCACTCTTTGGAGTCTCATTTTTCCTACCCCTTATTTAGGCTTCACCTTATTTCCTCAGTTATCAGTTTTTTTATCCTCTTGTACTATATATGGCATAAAGCATACAAAATCATTTTTGGGACAAGTTGGGATTTGAACATATAGACAAACATACGGTAGGCCATTGGCAATATGATATTATCCCTGCCCTAATTTGCACAATTTAGTAGCCTGAGAGTCATAGAAACACATAAAACAAATTACAATGCAGTTTTCTAAGTGCTATAAAGGTGGTGTGGATGCAAGGCTACTAGGCACACGATGGAGAAGCCATCACTAGTTCATTCAATAGCACTTATCTGTGCTTGCTACGTGCCAGCAGTTCTTTTGGACCCTGACTGTACAACACTCCCTGAGCCCCAAGCAGGTCAAGTCCCTGGGGACCACAGACATGTAATCAAAGAATTATAGTGTAACATGACTCATTCTAAAACCGAGTGTGTGTAAAATGCTGTGAAAACACAGATGAGGGGCAATTCACTATAACTGGGAAAGGAAACCTCAAGGAGAAAGCAAGCTACCTAGAGGTGATGGCATTTCAGCTTGATCTCGTGAATAACAAATGACTTTCTATAAGGTATTTTCCACCTGTTTTGAATTAACTACAGTGATTAGATCTCAGAATTTATAAAGGTCATCTCTGCTAGGATGGAAAAAGTGGATCATTCTTATAAAATAACCATTTAAAAAGAGCCAGGCTGATTTTGGATGGCTACCAGGATGTGTTAGTGCTAAAGTTTATAAGAAAGAAGGTTTTGAAACTGAGGTGGGGATAAAATGATCAGGGGTTTGATAAAAAATAGTGCTAATAAATATATATATAGAATGTATTATATACCATATAATAGGAAATAATAATTTTAGCTTCCTACTATGCCATATTGCCTCTTAGCTTGTCCTTGGCTGATTGAGGCCTAACTTTAGGGGGAAAACCACTGACCAAGGAGATAAAAGTGAAATCTTACCAACATCGGTGGAGCATAAACACTACGTGTTCTCCAAATCTACTTCATTTTTGTTCTGGGCCCACTGTTGAGCTCTGTTTCCTGTTATGCCAGCTGATATCCACCACTTCCAGAAAAAACCCTATAAAAGTCTCTCCTGCTTGATCTTCTGCTCTCTGACTTTCCCTTCCATGGGGACTTCCTGTTGAAGACAATGGTGTCAGGAGATGGAAAGAGCCTGGGTCTCTGGGGTCCACGGAGAGGAGGGCTCTCCAGGAAAGCTGTCTAACTGGGAATCTCTGCCCTGGTTTTGCATGAACAAGGTTTATTTTATTTATTTATTTATTTATTTATTTTTTAATTTAATTTAATTTAATTTTTTTTTTGCCACCCTCGCAGCATGTGGAAGTTCCCGGGCCAGGGCCAAGCCACTGCAGTGACAATGCCAGATCCCTAACCCAGCAGGACACCAGGGAATGCCAAGGCATTATTGTGTCTTGTGGCAAGACCACTGACATTTGGGATTGTTTGTTGTAGCAGTTACTCCATCCTAATACGCTCTCCATTGACATGATATCAACGTTTTCTGTGTTGCGTGTACTCCCTTCAGCTACCCTCATCTGTTCTTGTCATCATATACCACATTGTGGTTGATTCAGTAATTATCAATTAAGGTCTTTAGACCTTAAACAGGATTAGCATTGCTACTTTGATTTATCAAGTATGCATGCAGTAGGTCATGAAAATAAGTAGCTCGTTCAGTTCTCAGCGGACCTACATTCTGTTGGCCGTGACTCTGGAAACACTCATATGGGACGCCTCAGAGAAGGCTCCCTGTGTTAGACCCACGACACAGACACATAACGTCGAGGAAGCCTCTTGTGAACGTGTTTGGAAGGGGCCACCTGGCATGCAAGGCATGGACCAGCTCACTTCGCCACAGTCCTCAGAGGCCCGGATATGTTTGGCAGAGAAGTAGGGATTAAAAATAGTTGTTTCTAGCTGTGAGTTCTAAAACTGTTTCTGTGACATTCCAGTGTACCTGAATGAACAATTTATTCAATCAAGAATATTTTGTGGAGTTCCCTTTGTGGCTCAGTGGTTAACGAATCAGACTAAGAACCATGAGGTTGCGGGTTTGATCCCTGCCCTTGCTCAGTGGGTTAAGGATCCGGCGTTGCCCTGAGCTGTGGTGTAGGTTGCAGACGCAGCTCGGATCCCGCGTTGCTGTGGCTGTGGTGTAGGCCGGTAGCTACAACTCCTGTTAGACCCCTAGCCTGGGAACCTCCATATGCCGCGGGTGCGGTTCTACATAAAGGCAAAAAGACAAAAAAAAAAAATAAATAAATAAAGAATATTTTGTAAGCGTTTCCTGCACATCACCTAGGCGTGGCTCTCATTACTGGGATTAACACAGTGAACAAGAGAGATTTGGCTCCCGCCTTAAAGAATTTTATAACCCAGGAGGGGAAACAAACATTTAAAATACAGTGAGAGGCAAGACAGGGTGTAATGCATTTATTTTATTTTATTTTATTTTTTGGCCACCCCGTGGCACGTAGAGTTCCTGGGCCAGGGATCAAATCCGAGCTGGAGTTGCAATCTATGCCACACCAGTGGCCATGTTGGATCCTTAACCCACTGAGGCAGCCTGGCCACTGCAGACACACCCAAGATTGTGTTGTGCCTCAGAGGGAACTCCGTATGCCGCATTTAGATTCAACATCTCCTCCTCTTTTGGGACGACGACAAAAACAACAAAATGTGGTTATTGCTTCCGTGTTTTACAGTCAAAGCAACTCCAACAAGAAATTTTCCAAGTGTGAAACGAACTTCAATTCCTAAGATCCCAACTTTGTTTTTTTCCTCCTTGATCATAGCGGCGTTGGTGTGTGGGGAACTGGGAGTGAGCGGAGAAGGTATTTTCGTATTAAACGTCCTGACTGATTTTAAGACTCTGTACGCATTGATGTGTGGGTAGGTGGCCATATGTCTCTATGTAGGCAGCTGCCCATAGGGGAGGATTTCCTTTTTTATACCTATCACTAGGTTGTTGGCTGCCAAGATCTTATTAATGTCTTACTTAAATCCTTAACAAGGTGTCAAATAGTGAATTATCGAACCTGCAAGTTTGCCTGGTTTTCTTGCATTCAAATTTCTCCATGCCTCTCATATGCCACTCCTGTTGTTCTGAGAGCAGTTTCCCCAGGCTCATCTTACTGTCCCCAGTTTACCTGCTGAAAACACCTTCGGGAACTCGCATTGCTGCCTGAATTATATCCATCTCCCTAGCAGCATTTCACTGCCCTCTCCACCCCATAGAGATTTCCCACGCCATCAGTGGCACCTCTCGTCCTTCCCCAAGGACGAGAATGCTCTCTCAGTCCCACACACCTCTCAAGGCCGTCCCAGGACTCCTCACCCAGCGTGCTTCTGAGCTCCAGTTGTCCTGCGGAAATGCCCATTGTCAGGGGTTGGAGCAGAAGGATCTGGTGGCTGACTTCAGGACCCACAGATTGGTCACCAGAGGACATCATGGCAATGGTGGCAGAGGGCATCTGTGGATCTTAATACATCAGATGGATGGCAGGGCCGCTCAGTTCTGCCCTCTCTGGCCTCCCCCTGGAGAATTTCTAACCGTTCCTCAGAGTCAACGTCTTCCACTCTGCTGTCTTGAGAAGTACAGTGTGGAGGGCTCGAGACTGGGCAAGGATGCCTAAGGATTTAGGATCTGGAAGTCTAGCATCTTCTTTATGGCTATCAGTCCCCTGCCTCCGCATCATCTGGAAATTACAAAATGCAGAATTCCAGGCTCTCAGGAGACCAACCAGAGCAGAATTTCCAAGTGGATGGGAGTCGCTCTCAGACATCTACATTCTGTGTAGGCGACTGAAGTCTGAGATGCATTTTACACGGATGGGCAGATAGTCTGTGAGAAAATCCTGGTATCAGTACTGTCGCTGCCACAAGCAGAGTAAAGTTTCCTTGGCTTTCATTTCTTTCTTTGTTCGCATGAGTGGTTGGCCTCCCAGCTGCCATGAGTGCAGCAGAAATGTAGAATCCAAGAAGTTGCGGAAGGGGAGTTCCCATCGTGGCTCAGTGGTTAATGAATCCAACTAGGAAGCATGAGGTTGCGGGTTCCATCCCTGGCCTCACTCAGTGGGTTAAGGATCAGGCGTTGCCATGAGCTGTGGTGTAGGTTGCAGACGTGGCTCAGATCCCGCGTTGCTGTGGCTGTGGTATAGGCTGGCGGCTACAGCTCCTGTTAGACCCCTAGCCTGGGAACCTCCATATGCCACGGGTGAGGCCCTAGAAAAGGCAAAAGGACAAAAAAAAAAAGTTTGCGAAAGGAAGGCAAACCAGGATCATACCTTCCTGTGAGTACAAGCCCTTGACAATCTCAAGGAAAGAAGTAAATCGTTATTGGGAGGGGTGGGGAATTAGGCTGATATCCACCACATCCGCTCACTGTTTTCCTGAATGTTAAGTGCTAGGCAGGTGGACCTAATATGTTTCCCGTCCCTGCTGTGTCCTACTTCGTGTCTCTCGCTCCCTTTCCATCCTGTTTCTTTCTTTCTTTCTTTCCTTTTTTTTCCTATGGGTAAATTTTCTTTATTTTTTTTCTTTATTTTTAAATTTTTTTTATTATTATTATTTTTATTTTTTCCATTATACCCAGCTGCACAGCGTGGTGACAGGGTTACACATACATATATGGATTCATCACAAGTGGTTAGACATAGTTCCCAGTGCTATACAGTAGGATCTCCTTGCTTTTCCATCCCAGAGGCAACAGTCTACACCTATTAACACCAGACTCCCCCTACCAGCCAACTCGCTCCCCCACCCTTTTGGCAAACACAAGTCTGTTCTCCAAATCCTTGAAGTTTCTTTCTTATTTTTCTTTTTCACAGCCTCCCCCTGTGGCATATGGATGTTCCCAGGCTAGGGGTTGAAAGCGAGTTGCAGCTGCTGGCCTACAAGCTGCATGTGCAACCTACACGGCAGCTTAGGGCAACACCGGATCCTTAACCCAGAGTAAGGCCTGGGATCAAACCTGCATCCTCACGGACACTATGTCTTAATCCACTAAGGCCACAAAGGGAATTCCATTCCCATCCTATTTCTATAATTTTCCCTTATCTCTAAATCTTGGCAGAATTGCTATAACTAGCGGTGAGATATTGGAAGACTATAAAGGGACATAAAATTATATGTTTTTATATTGTTTTTACTTTTGTATGTGTTCTGTAATGCATATGATGTACAATGGAACATATAAATTTATGACTGCTAATACATATGGTCACATAACACATATACTCTCTTTTCTTTAATTGTGTACACCGTCAAAGAACTTTCCTACCAGCTATTTTGACAATGCAGCAAACTTGATCGTCTAAGCGCTAGCCAAGCACTGGTGCCTCTTTCTTGATGACTCTCTCAGGCCTGGGAATTTTGTGCTTTGGACTCTCCCAGGGCTTTAATGAATTTCCTTTTGATGCTCGTCCAGTGGAACCAGCCTTGCTATTTGACATTTTGGATTTTTCATTTCAGAACGTGACCTTGTAGGGTGTTGTTTTGAAGCCACCAAATCCTGATTTCAGTCTAGTGAGTTTAACCCTTGCCTGTTTCTCTACCAAGGTCATGGCCAATTAAATGCTTCTGTATTCACATAATGTGCCAGACCATTAAAGCCAATCCTCAACTAAAGGTCCATCCTCTTCCACCTATGGCCTACCTCAAATTATTTTATGACCTTGTGAATGTTTCCATTTTTAGCTTCTCGAATCTCCACCAATTCGATATGTCGGAATATCTACTTATTATTAGCAAATACCCATCTATATATATAAAGTGAAGTATGTATTTGCACAATCCAGACTCATTTAATTTCTTTCTAAGTTGGGCTCTTTCTGGTCCAAGGATCATTTTTTTTTATATAATAGGTCTAAATTTATACCAGTTGGTGACTATTTCCAGGACAGCCTTGTCAGCGACATAAATCATCTCATTTCAGCAGCTCCAGTAAATAATTGGGCCCCTGAGACATTGTTTTCCATCTTCTCTGCAGAGAGCTCCCTGTAACCCCTGGGTTCTCCCCTGGGTGTGCAGGGCGATGGTGCTGCTGCCTCTGGCCTTTTCATTTATTATTTATTTCACTTATTGCAGGACTCAGGACAAACTGGAATTGGCAAAAAAAAAAAATGGAGACAGAATCTGTGGAGTGATCATACCCAAAATTCTCATGATTCCCTGAAACTGGGGGGATGAGCAGACACGTGGAAGAGAACACAAGAAACACAAAATGAAATATCATTTCAAATCAGAAGGCTTCACGCACGCTGAGCCACTTGTAACCTAGTGAATTTTCAGGTCACAATAACAAAAGGCTGGTTTCATCATGATTTTCGATTTGTTTTGTTTTTGCGAGTCAGACAGAGCCTCAAGGGCTCGAAGGCCAGGGGAGAGCTGGTCTAGGCCAGGGGCTCTATGCCGAAGTTAACGGACTTGCCAGCTTGTCTCCCTGGGGCTGGGCCTCTCCCGTCTAAGCCTCACATTTTCCAGAAGTAAATACCCAGGGATGGATCATGCTTTCCGGTCCCAAAGGACCAAAGGGTCAGATCCCTACTAGGTTCTAATAAAGTTTAGGTTCTAATAAAACTCCTCATTTTTGGGTCTATGAGATGCTTTCCAGCGTTGACACAAAAAAATTAATTTGCCACCTTCCAACGGAATTACAATTCAATAGCTTGTATCGTTCAACTTTCCTCTTGGACCAATTCTTCTAAAAACAGGGAGCTTGTAAATGATACCTGATCGATAATAAGTATGATTTTACTCAAAAAAGCCTCAACTATGTCAGGTATGTATCTGGTCCAGCAGCCAAAAAACAGCATCATAAAAAACAGCATCTCTCCTATCTTTTGTTTTTATATATATACATATTTATTCTGTCTTCCAGAATTTTAGAGTTTATGTAAATCCTAGTGATCATGTAGTCCAGTGATATGTGACTTTGGACAGAATAATAGGTAGGTACTATTATTATCCAGGGTCTTCAGGCGAGGAAACTGAAGTCTAGAAAAGTGAAATAATTTACAGAGTTAGGAGTTCCCACTGTGGCGCAGCGGAAACAAATCTGACTAGTATCCATGAAGATGCGGGTTCTATCCTTGGCCTCGCTTGGTGGGTCAGGGATCCGACATTGCCGTGAGCTATGGTGTAGGTTGCAGCCGTGACTCGGATCCCATGTTGCTGTGGCTGTGGTGTAGGCTGGCAGTTGTAGCTCTGATTGGAACCCTAGCCTGGGAACTTCCATATGCCACAGGTTTGGCCCTAAAAAGCAAAAGTAATAATAATAACCGTTATTATTATCATTATTTACAGAATCATCCAGCTGTTTAGGTCACATATAACTTGATGCCATCTATTTGAAAGTTTTGGTCATCTACTGCTGTGTTACCAATCACCCCCCAAAATCAGACACTCAAAAGAAAAATAATGACTTATTTTCTTGCATAATTTCTGTGGCTCAGGAATTAGGCAGTGTCATAACTGGGCAGTTCTCACTCAGGGCCTGTCGTGAAGGCACAACCAAATGTTGGCTAAGGTGGCATTGCCTAAGGGCTTGACTGGGCCTGGAAGATTCACTTTCAAGTGGCTCATTTATATGTCTGACAATTTTTTTTTTTTTTTTTTGTCTTTCTGCCTTATCTAGGGCTGCACCCACAGCATGTGGAGGTTCCCAGGCTAGGGGTCTAACAGGAGCTGTAGCTGCCAGCCTTCGCCACAGCCACAGCAACGCGGCATCCGAGCCACGTCTACAACTTAAACCACAGCTCATGGCAACGCCGGATCCTTAACCCACTGAGCAAGGCCAGGGATTGAACCCGCAACCTCATGGTTCCTAGTCAGATTCGTTAACCACTGAGCCATGATGGGAACTCCGTATGTCTGACAAATTGATGCTGACTGCTAGTGGGGGTCTTTTGCTGCCCTCCCCATGGATCTCTCCCCAGGGCTGTTGAGTGTCCTTCCAGCATGGTGGCTGGCTTCCCCTATAATATGCGATTCAGAGGATCAAAGCTGAAGCAGCAATGCCTTTCATGATCTAGTCTCCAAAGTAACTCTCATCTGTTGATCATACAACCAACTCTAATTCAGTTCATACTACATGGGGGTATGAATGCCAGGGGTATGAAAAATGGATCACTGGGGGCCATCTCGGAGGCTGGTACCATAGCAAAACCATCTCTTACTCTCTTTTTTCATAAACCTCTCTAGTCTATCAGCCTTAGTCTCGGGTGGTTCATCATAGCTACTCAATAACTATTAGCCTAGCCAATGAACTCAAAAAAATACTTGGACTTCAGAAAGTGAAGAAACCCAGCATTTTGAGATGTTGCTAGATAAATTACATAACTTGGATCTTTGTCAATGATTCACACGTTCCATCTGCTTTTCCTTTTTAGAAACTGCAGGCCTACCTTCCCTACAAGACCATAATCTAGTGAGGGTTTAGGGAACCTCACAACTGAGGCTGCCCTGTCTGATCCATTGAGAGACACAAGGATGGGTTTGGTGGATTGGTGCTTCTCAATGGATCGCTCTTCTCCCTGGTGATGTCCCTGAGAAAGCTCCTACAGTCACTTCCCATCCTAGAGAGAGCCATGAAACAGGTTTCTTGGATATTCCATTTCAGATCCGACCATGAGTCAGTTCTAAAATGTACAAAGAGCTATAAATATCCGCAAGCATTAATAACTCCAGTTGGTATATATAAAGAGCATGCTGAACTTGTTTCTTCGGGAAGAAGACCATTTTATTTTCTCATCTCTTAACTTATTAAATGATTATTAAGATGATTATTCTTCATCTGGCATATTAATTAATTCATTAATAAGCCACTGAAACCCTGGTTAGGACAGGAACTCTGTCTTTGCAGAAATGATATCTGGTGTGATGTTTGAAAATACAATGCTCTTTCAGTTCCTGCTCCTTTCTTGTTCCAAGGATGTCATTATCAATACTAATATAAATTTTTCATTGCTTGAGCCATTACAATATACAGGGAATAGATTTTTCAATTTTTCAAGTTCCACTGAGTATATTAGCAAAATTATCTGTCTGTCAGCAGGCATGGGGCAACGCCAGTAGCATCTCTGATTTTGATTGTTCTAAATCTTTTTATTTTTACAGGTCTCCAGTAGAGAAAAGGCCAAGGCTTTATTGGAAAAATCTCCTCCTCACTTATTCCTTTTGATTGCTCTCTCTTATTTCTTTTATTCTCTTGTCTGAGTCTTTAAAAGATAAATACTTAAAGAGAAAGGATCTGTATATTTCACTTGTGAATGTGTGAGCTTTTAAAAATCATGCTTTAAGGAGCTTTATTTTATTAGTTATTTTTAGTATCCCTATAAGTCAGGGCAGAGAATTATTAAGGGGGAGGTTTTTTTTTTTTTTTGGCTTTTTGGGCTGCACCTGTGGCATATGGAAGTTCCCAGGCTAGGGGTTGAATCGGAGCTCTAATTGTCAGTGTACACCACAGCCACAGCAACGCAGGATCTGAGCCATGTCTGTGATCTGCACCACAGCTCATGGCAATGCTAGATCCTGAGTGAGGCCAGGGATTGAACCCACAACCTCATGGTTACTAGTTGGATTCATTTCCGCTGTGCCACAAAGGAAACTCCCAAGAGAAATATTCTTGATTCAAGCAGATCTTACTGTACCTTTAGAGAAAGGCTCTGTGTGGAGCCAGGTTTCAACACTCAGTTTAGTGACTATTCTGGACTCATACACAAATGACATATGGCAGCTTGAAATGTCAACTCTTTTGTAATCTTCATGATCTACAAATGATGTGCTTGCCTTTAGAATAAATTTTAGATTTCAGTGTGGGGTGCAATATGCAAGAAGAATATAGAGAAGAATCATGACAGAAGCATTCCATTTTTTTTTTTTTTTAAACAGCTCACCTGTGGCATATGGAAGTTCCTGGGCTAAGGGGAGAACTGGAGCTGCAGTTAACGGCCTATGCCACAAGCCATGGAAACACCAGATCTGAGCTGCCTCTGTGAACTGTGCCATAGCTTGTAACCATGCCAGATCCTTAACCTACTGAGTGAGGCCAGAAATTGAACCCACATCCTCACAGAGACAACATTGGGTCCTTAACCTGCTGAGCCATGATGGGAATTCCTATAGCAAGCATCCTTAATTGAAAAGGTGAAGTCTTTCCGGCCAGGTAATATGATGGTTTTATAGAACAGTAGATTTAGGAGGTGGCTTCAGGATCTGAATCTCAATTCCTCTTATTTGAGCATGGGGAAAAGAGAGGATGTGGGCATAGCTTGATGTCACATGGCTGAAAAGCAGTGAGTGGCCCTCAGATCAACAGCTTCCAAATTTTTGTCAGGGACTTTACTGGTCAGGTTGCATTATCTCAGAACAAAAAGATGAAATTGATTTGCCATGGAATTTGCTTTCTTTAAATTGAGTTTATTCAGGGGAATATACTGAAGAATAGGTGTTTTTGTTCATCTGTTTGAAATATTTGGTTTGAGTAACCAACTATGTTCAGGGAGTCCAGCAAATGTTGTGTGTCCTTTATTGTTGTGTGTCATTGCTATGTGTAGTTTATTTATTTATTTATTTATTTATTTTGCCTTTTGTCATTTTATGGCTGCGCCCGCGGCATATGGAGGTTCCCAGGCTAGGGGTCTAACAGGAGCTGTAGCCACTGGCCTGTGCCTCAGCCACGCAGGATCCGAGCCGCATCTGCAATCTACACCACAGCTCACGGCAACGCCAGATCCTTAACCCACTGAGCAAGGGCAGGGATCGAACCCGCAACCTCATGGTTCCTAGTCGGATTCGTTAACCACTGTGCCACGACGGGAACTCCAGCTATGTGTAGTTTAGATCCATTCATTGAGCTTGAATTTGCAGCATCAGATAGATATTATCAGTGGACCCGAGGTCACTGATATCTGTGAGTTTTCTATCACTACTGTGAATACATTTCCACAAACTTAGGAGGCCAAAACAATGCAACACAAATTTATTATTATAAACTTCTGGTATAGGAGGCTGGAAACAAGGAAGGTGTCAGCTGGGCTGGTCCTTTCTGGAGACTCTATCAAGAATCCATTTGTTTCTTTTTCTTTCTCCCAGAGGCTGCTTGCACACCCTGGCTTATGGTACCTCCCAGCAGTGCCATCCCTCTGACCTCTGCTTCTGTCATCACGTCCTTTTCTCTTTGAGACCTCTGCTTCCTGTTTAGAAGAACTTTTGTGATTACCACTGTCCTCTCTGGAGAATCCACATCCTCTCCCATCTCAAGATCCTTAATCACATCTAAAAGCTCTGTTTTGCCATAAACGGTAACAAAATCACAGCTTCTGGAGAGTAGACTGTGGACATCTGTGGTTGAGGGGGGTTATTCTAAAACAACTTCTAAATTTGATATTCAGTTAAAACAATCGGTATGATAGTGAAAGCTTTGCAAAGGGTCTGAAGATGTCAGCCTGAGTCTGATTTAGGACACTTCCACTGGATGACCTTGGGCAGCTTGTTTGACCTGACGGTGCCTTTGTTTCTTCATCTGCAAATGAACAGATAGAAACAAGAACCAGAATGTCTGATGCAAGCGGTATACTGACTCATTCATAATTCTTTAAAAAATATTATTGTGCACATCCTTCATGCCAGGAAAAGTGCTGGGTGTTGAGGATATCATGATGAGCTGACCTGACAGGGGGTCCTAGAAACATATATGCTCTGGGGGAGAAGATAATTCTCTGCTGCATTTGGAGTCATTCTAAGTTTTGTAGAACTTCAAATAGGATGGCTTGCTATACTACAGGGGGATTTGTGTAGTGAGAACTTATAATGAAGAATTTGATCTACAAGGGGCTCGGGGAAAACTCTTCTAAGAAGGTGATTCCTGAGTTGAGATCTAGAGAATACGTAGGAGTTACGGAGGCAGAGAGGGGAGGGGAGAGCATGGCAGGCAGTGGGAGAAGGGAGGGGAATGTGTGCAAACGACCAGAAGAAGGCTACTGTGATGGTGAGAAGAGTAAGTATATGCTAGGACAGATCCAAACATGCGTGTATTTAAGCAAGGCGCCTCAGGCAAGTCACTTAACTTTGCCAAGCCTCCATTCTCTTCTTGGTAAAACAGAAATAGCAATTGTAGCTCTTATGGAGTGTGTGGGTGAGATAAGAAAATGCACAAAACCCTGGGCACATAGCAGGAGAATCTTAGCCATTTTCCTAATCTTGAACTCATTTACGCTTCCATTGCCTTGTGATATAAGGATTCTTAACCACTTCTATAGATGAAGAGACTGAGGCAGAGAACACTAAATAGCTTGCCCAGGGTCGTACAGCTTGTAGATGACAGAGCAGAGATTTGAGCTGAGGCCTTGTCTGCCTGCATGGACCTGGTGCTATCCACCACCTGTCACTGGCCCCAGAGTGTGGCTGCAGGGATAGCACAGGCATTTTGTAAAGTAAACCTAAATCCGTAAATAAAAGGCTTATGATTATTCTTATTCCCCTCCCACTTATTATTTTTCCTTCACTTATCACATTATAACAAAGGAAATGTAAGCTGGCTGAAGTTGATCCATTTTATTTCTTTCCCTAATTTATTTTCTCTCTAAGCAAATTCCAGTAAAAGCTAAAGAGTACAGGATTAAGTAGGAGATGCAAAGTGCATTTGTGTCTCATTGACTCTGGCCCCATTCTTTTGACTCGGGAGCCAGAGTTTACTTCTCAAGTAACAATGAAAGGAAGAACAGCTTATTTTCTGTTATGTGCTTTTATTCTGGAAATCAAATGTTTGGCAATTTAGTAATCCGATAAATTGAGATAATCAAATAAACACTGGCATTTCCCCTAATTTAAAGACTCAGAGTACAAAAATGCATTTTACAACGGAACTGTATTTAACTTTTCTTTAATAATTTCAAAGACGCTTCAGAACCCTGCTGTTTCTCAAGCTCTCCATCATCATGCCAGTGATTATGGCCCTGATAAAGGGCAGGGGTTCTGGCTCCATAGTCAGTTTGAGTTAGGGAACTGTCAGATGAGGTATGACCCTTACTGGAAATTGTCCTACATTGAAACTTGAGTTTAACGTTTTGATTAATTCTGTACGTTTAGAATAATGCAATGATTTCTTGGAAATAGCCTCCTCTTAATTTCATCACTAATGTAGAAAAAAAATCAAAAAGATTATGTCTTAAGTGGAAAATGCATGGTCCTCAAACGCTTTCCCAACCGAAACAAATGGATATGGAATGAAGAGAGAGGGAGCTTCCATTTGTCAAGTTATAGATTTTTATTTTGATTCCTACAGATGTCAGACAGCTGCAGAACATGAGTCTTTGACAATTATGATGCCAAAAAGGTATTCAAGAACAGAACTATTTTCATAAATACCCACAAAAAGCATCTTTGTTTTGTTGTTGTAGTTGTTTTAAGATTGTTTTTGGCATTTAACAAGAGTCTAACATGAATTGACACTTAGTTACTAGATCCTAGATCTCTAATTCCTCCTCCATATTCAGGGCAAGAATTCAACTCGTGAAAAAGTGTGATATAAGTCATTACGATAAGATATACCTTCCTGTCAATGTGTGTATAACAAATCTCTTGTCATTGAATAGCTAGGTCCTTGAATAGAAGGCACTGACAGCTTGAAGCCAAGCTCTCGAACCTGGAGCCAACAGTTTATCTTAGGCAATGGCTGAAATAATGCAGTGAAATTCCGCTCTCTCTTAACAAGCTTCCTCCAGTCATGAAATTCCCTTTGCTATGCCGCAACGCCAAAGTAAAAAGGAGAACATGTTCAGATATTGAAAAAACCGTAGGCTATTACCTACTTTATCACTCATATCAAAGACACTGAAAAGATAGCCCATGTACAATTGATGGATTATTCTCATCATGAAAGTCTGATGACCCCACTTGGGTTTTCAAACAAGGCATTTAATAACCACTGCCTTGTTAAAAGGTGGAAAATGATCTGGCTGGTGGCCTGATAGGACGAGGCTTTATTGATTTTACTGAGGCCCTTGACTTGGGAGATCACAGGCTTCTTAAGGGCAAACTTAAAAGGAAGCATTAAGATGGATGAGTAATTACCTGTGTGATGGATGTCATTCTGTAAATATCAGGATTGGCTAGGCTCTCCTTTGGGTATTAATTGATGGAGAAGGAAAGACCATAGGCAAAGTGTCATTTCAACTACTTTTAGTCTTTTTGCATATTTATGAATTAGCTTTGTTCTGGTAGAAGTATTGAGTAGAGATGATATTAAAAAGATCAACTTTTTTGTTCGTTTGTTTGTTTACATGTTGGTTTACCAGGAGGAAATGGATAGGTTGTGACAGGTGCTAGAAGAGCAAAATGATGCTTCAAATATTACTGGAAATTAAAGAAAGACAGAGAAAGAAAAGACTTTGGAAATGCCTTTTTGCTCTCTTGGGTCTGTGGCTTCCTGGGGCCAGGCTGAGCTCGAGACAATACCAGAGGCGACCACTGGTGGCAGATTGAGGAGGGAGATGTTGAGTGGGAATCAGTGAGCAGCGGGTCTGGAGGCTTCATAGGGTCCTGGAGAGCGGAGGTCAAGGTGCAGAACTCTGGGCAAGCGGACAGGCACTAGGGACGGGAGAGGGGAAAGCCATGGGTGCACAGTGTTCTCTGCATTGGCCTTGACTGCTTAAGAGATTGCTCCATGCCGTTCTCAGGCCCTTCTCCTTTGAATCGATGTCACTACCTGTGACTGAATGAGGCTGTTGTCAGGGAGGAAAGAGGGTGGCAGCGGAGGCTACATTCACTGGACACCACTGGGCTGTCGAGCCTGGGTGATGCACGAAACGCCTTGAACACTGAAACACTGAACTGAGCGATCCTTTGGAAGTAGGGAAAAGAATCATTTTTATCTTACCTGTTGGATATGGTAGAAAGGATGTGGGTTTTGGAGTCTGGTTTCCAATTGTGGCTTCATGTCTTATCTGGGAAAACTGGGCAAGTTTCTTAGTCTCTCTTAACCTCACCTTTCCTGCATTTACCTATCTTTGTTTCTCTATACAAACACACCGTCTTTTTTTTTTTAAACAGAAATGGAATCATGTTGAACATATTCTTGGCAGTATGCCTTTTTGACTTAATGGGTTATTATTATCATTTATCTATCATTCATTTATCAAATGTCTATTTTGCAAATACTATATGCTAAGCACTGTGTAGGAGAGATCAGTAATGATTTCAACATGGTTATTGTTCTCGGAGAGATTCTGATTTAATAGAGGCAGTCACATATGTAAATAAATAAGTGCAATATTATTATAGGTGCTGCCATGTATTGGATAGGTTATGTGCTGGATGGATTAAGGGCATAAAAAATGGAGTGACTGAATTTTCTGAACAGAGAAAGGAGATGGAACCAATTCAGAGAGGAGGTAACACTTAAGTGGTCCTAAAAGGTGGTTAGCAGGGGATGTGGCCTGTACAGGTGGGTAGATGCCAAGTGGTGGAGGGGCTGGAATCGTCAAGGTACAAAGAGGAAACTCCTCATCAGGAGTTCTTTGTGAGCGGAATTAGGGGGTGTTTATAAACAGTCCGGGTGTGACTGTGAGGGAGCAGGTATCTGCAAAGCAAGCTCATATGAACTTGGGTGAAAGATTATCTGAACTTGTTGCAAAGATTCTCTCCAAGATTCCAGATTCGACTGGGAAGAAGAAAGCAGGGCCTCACTTTCAGCATCTTTGCCTATTTTACTGATCTTAGGGAACTAAGTGTTTTTCTGCTCGTGGGGATCCCAAGTGAATGATGTCCTGTAGAGTTCAAGTGCTGTCCTGGGTGTCCTCACCTAGGAGGAGTTGCTTGGCTGTTAAGCATCTTCCAAAGCCCTAAATGAGAAGCAGTTATTTCTGTTGGAGGAGACACTGAATCCACCTACTCATTCACGTAGGCAGGAAGTCTGCGCTCTAGGCTGCTGTGATTCTGCCGGCTTCCATTCTGTGGGTTAAAGAACAAAGTTAGCGTGTGTCATATTGCAAGACACGTGAGCCACCAAAGAGCTCACTGGTGATTCATGAATTATTTGTAAAATATCACACAAGTTTAACTTGGTTTGCAATAGATGAGGGCGTGTGCAATCCTACGTGGAAATACCTTTTATTTTAAGGGCTGCTACTGCAGCATAGGCAAGTTCCCAGGTGAGGGGTCGAATCAGAGCTATAGCTGTGGGCCTACGGAAAAACACAGCAACACTGGATCTGAGCCACATCTGCTACCTATACCGCAGCATGCAGCAAAGCCAGATCCTTAACCCAGTGAGCAAGGCCAGGGATGGAACTCACATCCTCACGAACACTATGTCGGGGAGCCACACCGGAAACTCCAGAAATCCTTTTTTAAAAGGCAGAGATTTAAGACTGAAATCAAAGACGTGAGGTGCGAAAGCTATCTATCAATTTCATCATTAAATGAATGAATCTTTTTTGTAGAAAGAAGAAAAATGGTTGGGATGGCATTTGGGAGAATAGTCTGCTAGGTGTTGTAATGACCATATTGTAGTTACATTCCAGTGGTATTATGTATAATATATATCATATACATATAATGTCATACTGTATATATATAATATCATACCACTGGCATATAATATTGGGGGTATGGAATCTTGGGGAGATTCTACTTCTACTTGAGGACTCAATGACTAGAATACATTTTTCATTATACAGATTTATATATTTGTATAAATTGGCTTTTTTTCCAGAGAAAAAAATTAATATAGAGGGTATTTTCACTTTGTCAGAAGCAATCTGTAGTGAAGTATTGTAATAAATAATGAATGTGCGTGACAGGTATTTGAACATTTTTCTCTTCTCCCTTATAAATGCTATAAACTCTAACTCTACCACAGGGGTAATTATTTTGGAATAATAAACTATCAGAAATCTCTTGATGTCCCAGAGAAAAGAAGAAGGGTAACCAAGACCAATTTAATATATCTTTCTGATTTTTGTTTTTCTTCTTATTTTCAGCCCATTGTTCATGCCTCAGCTTAGTGCTTTGATGCCAACATGCTTATGGCCTCTTTCCTGTGAAAAGCCTACTCTTGTGGGTGACATTTAGCCAGGGAAATTAATTCTCTACGACGGGTTATTGCATATTTTGCTGATGTGGAAATGTGCATACTGCTGCTGAAAGGCAGATCCTATCCTCCAGATGTGTTCATGAGTCCACCTGGGACTCATCGGTGTCCATTTGGGAAGACACCTACTAAAGTGTTCTGGAGAACAATCTTCATGAATAATATTTAGATTTGAGCACATGCAATGTTTTTATTCATAAAATTATCTATATCTTTTTTCTTCAAAATATAACCATGGACTGTTGGAGCCTTTTGTGTAATGAAAAACAATGTTTCCTAAGATGAATGAGGATTATACAGTGAAGGCACTCGGAATAGCTTGATCGGAAACCATGCAAACCTTTTGAACTGCCCAGAGCCTTTGCAGTAAGTAGGCTCCAGCTCAATCTCCGTTCCATTATCTGTGTGACATGTCATATAACCTCTTTAGCCCTTGAAGCTTCATCCGTGTGTTGGAATTATTACTATCTAATCAAAGGATATTTATAAAAGTCCTTATCCATTGCCAGACACATTGTGAGTTTTGACAAATGATGTAAATTATCAATAAATGTAAATTCACGGACAGCTTTGAAAGAATCTCAGTAAATGTTAATTCACGAGAAGCTTCGAAAATATCTCATCTCTCCCATGGGCGTGAAGTACCTAGATTATTTGTCAACAACTTAGCTTTCTTTCAGAAAAATCCTAACGTGAGGATTTTTAAGATTCTCATTTTCCCATAATTGTTTAGGTGGATGTATTAATTTGCCCAGCAGCCCGGTAGTATAGATTTCCACACAGTAAGTAGAATTGAGTCATATCACATTGATGTCTAACAATGCAAGAATGAATGGTTAAGAAATATCAGGCCAAAAAGGAGAATAAAATTCATATATAAATTTAATATAAAACTCTGAAGTATCATTGCATGATATTAAAATATTTTTTCTCGCATTACATGACTACTGTAGAAAATTTAGGAAAAAAAACCCGAATATCAAAAAAGAAGAAACCATCCCTTTTTCTATTGCTCAGATATAATTTATAAATGTTAACATCTCAGTATATGTGTCTAGCTCTTTCTCTAAACAAACACACCATATTTTTTCAACAAAAAATGGAACCATGTTGAATATGCTCGCAAAGTATGCCTTTTGATTTAATGCTTTATTATCATATTTTCAAGTGTTTTAAGTACTCCAACATGTTCTTGTGACTGTATACTATTCCATCACACTTTCATCAATCTTCTATTTTGGACATTTATGTGGTACCTGGAACTCCTCGGTCTTGGTCTTGTTGGGTGAACCCAAACCTGGGAAGTCACAGGGAACACAAATAGAGCCACCAGGCCAAGTCAGTACAGCAACCTGCTCAACCTTTTCACATCTAGTTATGTGAAGCAGTACAGTTACTCATTTCTAAAGCAGTTTGATCAGGGTTTTATTTATTTAGAGCCCAACATATAGACCAAAAATATCAATTGCATGGTAATCAGACTTTAAGACTTTTTGTGCTTGAAATTCTGATATTAACAATATTACTCCTCTGCCCCCCGAATTATACTGATTTTTTTTCTCCTATAAGCAAGAGGCAAAGCATCTTGGAAACTATGATAAAGCTTGTTTCATGCTGCATGAAAACAAGCTTATCACCAAAGTATATAACAATCTACAGCTCATCTACATTATTAATCTGAGAGATGCAAGTTATCCTTTCTCCAAACAAGTTTTATCCATCACTATTCACCCACTCTCCCCCTGCTTGTCTTTATTTGCATGAAGGATTAGTCTAAAAGAACTCAGTCTAGTTACCAAGGGTATTGCATTCAAGTTCTCCCTTTTGCCATTCATTCTTGCTGAGGTGTTATATAATTCACTAACTCTCTGATCAACCCACTTTCTCGCCCTCTAATTTATGGTATACTTATGTGGACAAGGGGAAGCAGTAGATTCAAAAGTTCTTTGAAAAAATTACACACTTTATATCCATTTATTATTATTTTTATTTTGGGCCTCTGTTTCTACCATTCTGTTTCCCATTTTCTGGCTTTGCTTTAACTTACTCTTGGGAAACTCCAGCTTCAGATCTTTAAATTCTAGTAACTGTAATTGTAAGCCGTTTCACCTTAGAAGATGACACTTGAGTACAACAAGATGACACTTGAGTACAACACTAAAGGAAATGAGGGATGTCCGATGGAAAATTTTACAGGCAAAAGAAATAGCAAGTGCAAAGGCCCTGTGCCGGGACCTCAGTAACTGTTAATTGTCTGCTATTTCCCACGTGGCATTTACCATTCCTTCTCTTCTGCTTTGGCTCATTATAGCCTTGCCTTTCATCACTGCTGATACCCAGGCCACAGGTATGCCAGGGACACACACCAGAGGATACTCTGTGGTTAGTGCTGCTCTTGCAAAGGCCGGTGCCTAAGGATGGCTGTCATGACACTCTTCCATGGGAAGAAACTGAAGTCTGATTTTGAGAGTGCAGAAGGTATGACCATCCCTACGAACAAGCGCCAGTGGTTCAGACAATACAGCACCAATCCCAAGGAGCCTTCTCACATTCTTTGGCTCTAAAAATTCTTTCTGTCTCGTCTCTCCCAAACCCACTGGGCCCTAGCTAAGCCTTCCTCTTTTTTTCTTGTTAGGGCCACACCTGTGGCATACGGAAGTTCCCAGGCTAGGGGCTGAATCGGAGATGCAGCTGGAGCCTCCACCACAGCTACAGCGAATCCGGTTCTGAGCTGCATCTGCAAGTTACGCCACATCTGCAACTTACGCCACAGCTTCAGGCAACACTGTATCCTTAACCCACTGAGTAAGGCCAGGGATCGAACCCTCATCCTCAGGGACACTGGGTTGGGTTCTTAACCTGTTGAGCTGCAACAGGAACTCTGACACTAGTTAATTCTTGATCTTTCTTAAAGTCTCAAGTTAAGGATATCTTCTTCCGGTTGTAAGCCTCTCTGTTCTCTTCCTGTCTCGTCCTTACTGAACTCGTGTGACTCCTCTACCCAAACTCTTCAATAGCTGCCCATCAAGTAAAAGTACGTATGGTCCCATTGACCTACTGGGTCCTACCTGCCCTTACCCTTCCACTCTGACCCCACCTTCTCCTGCGTTCCCCCTGTTCACTCTACTGCTCCCTGAACTTGCCAGACATGATCCTGACTTAAGGCCTTTGTACCTGCCAGTCTTTCTGTCTGCAAAGCTTTTCCCTCAGCTGTCATGCATTTCCTTCAGCGTTTTACTCAAGGGTCATCTCAGGTAGATGAAAGAACTGGTCAACCTATCTAACATGCCAACCCATCTCCTTAGTTTCATCTTCCCTTCCCTGATTCGTTTCCTTTAGAACTAAATACCTTATTTTATTTTATTTAAATGCTACCTATTTTATTTAGATATGTAGTCTTGACCCACCACTTCTCATCCTTACCAGGTTATAAGATCCAGGTGGGCAAGGATTTCTGAGTCTTTCCTTAATGAAACTGCAGTATTCTCAGTGCCAGGATCTCAATTAAATACGTGCTGGATGCTAGAACATTGCATCTAGGTATCCATCGATTAACTAGTTATTTATTCATTTTGCTTCTTTTTCATTGCAGATTCTTTTTCTTGGGACCCAGGCAGGAGGCCAAGAAGGCTGAGGCAGAGGATAGTTTGAGCCAAGGTTGTCTTATTGAACTCAGAATTGCTATCTACCATTTCCCCAGTGTCCTTCAAGGAAGCTCTGGATGCCACCAACCTGTCCCATAATTCTCCAGACATTTCCAGGAATACCCAAAACCCAAATTCTGGGGCACAAAACTACTGAGGCCCCTGGTGCATTAAAATTCATAAAAATGAGTGAACCCTTATGTACGGCAGGAATAAACTTCTATTGTAACACAATTTAGACATAGGGATAGCAATTAATTCTGACAGTCTCATCAAGCTTGTAAAAAAACATGTATAGGGATATGTGCATGAAGAGGAAAAAAAAAAACCTCTTTTTTACTTCTAATGTTAAAAATTCCTTTTAGACTGAAAAATCAGTACACCAGATCTTTTACTTTATTTAAAGAAAAAAAAGTATTATGCAGGAAGGGAAAATCTTGTATGTTAAAATTTATAAAAATATTTTTAAAGTCTTGAACCGCAGACTTTTGAACGGATGCGAGCAGGTTGTGCCTTTCAAACAGAATTAGTTTTTAAAATTCCTGTGGTGTTGGTGGGAGATTGGTCACTACTTTGTTCTTCAAATGGCATCCTCAGCTCTTGAGAAAGATTTTTGAAAGCCTTTATTTGATTCTTGACAGCTGTGCATGCTTTCAGGCTGCCAGATGAGACTGTATCTTGTCTAAATGTAAATACCTGGTTACCTGACTCGCTGTCATGGAGGGCAGTTTATTCTTTTTGTAGGAAGCCTTGATTTTGCAGAAAGAAGAGAGCGAAAGCCTTCATTAGCAAGCGGGCTTCAAACTGTTTCCAGACACCGTGTTTACTCCTAGAAAGCAGACTTTGTTTTCATGCCCAGTAAGTATGAGGAAGTAGTAAAATCAGTCTGGCAAATGGGTCAGGGACAGAGAGTAGGAACCCACTTTGGTCCCGCAGACTACTAGGCTGCTGCAGTGCCAGGAATTTGGCCACCAGCAGGTTGGGCTGGTGAGTACCCACTTTTCCTCTGCCCCAGACAATTAGGCTGCGGAGACTCCTAAGCAGGCAGGGGCAGGGCTGACAAGAGGAGTGGCTTTGACTTATTCTTGTGCAGTCTTAACGCCTTGAATGAGGGAGCCTTGGAAATGCTGCTAATAAAATATACAAGCGCACGTCTCTCTCTCACACACACACACACACGCACACACAAACATATACACGACACACATACACACACACACACATACCCATAAACCATTCAATGTTTATGTGGTTTTTTCCCCCCTTTTTTTTCCTGGTGGTGGTGGTGGGAGCCCAGAGTGAAACTGCACAATTTATACTGTCATTTCTGCAGCACTTCTAGCAAAGGATCTAGGTGTTTCTTCTAATATCTCCACCGCAACTTCCAAATCCTCGTCTTCCTGCGTTAGCTGAAAGCATTAAAACCAGAAATTACCATAATAGTGCTATTTACCCCTCATTTATGGAACTACTAGTGTTATTTTTCCACTGACTTTACAGAATGCATTTCAACCAGCGGTAGTTTTGGTCTGGTTGATGAAACTCAATTGTACTTAAAAAACACAGTTGGACGTTGTATCTGAAGACTAAAGCAGCAGGCTTGTCATTTCTCGAAAGGGACTACCAGAGGTTGCAGTCCTTGTAATGGGAGAGTGTTTCATCTGGTGTTGGAGGCTGGGGACGCAAGCCTTATTTCACAGCTAATCATCTCCATGTGCTCATGTAACTGGACCAGTGTTTGAAAGAAGACCGCACATTTCAACAGCACTGCAAACTAGATGTAAGAAATTCTATTTCACTTCATGTAAAAACAGACCTGAAAGTGGGAGGTGAGTGAGATATAAACCCTGAAAGAGTTTTTTAGCTGGAACCAAAAGGTTGAAAGGAAAAAGTGGTGTGTGTGTGTGCTTGTGCGTGATAACCTGAGGTTGTTAGCACAGTTTTACTTCATTGATGTTTTATTTTCAAGCACAGCACTTGCAGACTCTCTGAACTCACAAACAGCCCTGATTAGGGTGTTTGTGACAATGCCACAGGGTTCTTACATTATTTATTCCAGTCTGCTTTACTCGTCCCGCTTTCTGGGAATATTTTTCAGATGGAATCACTAATCAGCGCATATGTGGAAACTTCTCAAAGCCGTTCAGCCCCCCTCCTCATTACTTTTTAATTTTTTTTTCTTCTATGTGCCTAATGTACGTCAAAGATAAAATTTAGAGTGATGAGTTGGGGGAGTTTTCAGACTGAAATGCATGCATTTCATGGGAGAAAAAAATTAGTCAAGAAAGGGACCTTTTATATGATCAGGAAAAAACAAAACAAAACGAAACAGTTCAGCTGTGTCCTAACGGAGAATGGTGTTGGTTTAGTCCATAAGGTGTCCTGTGTTTATTAGTTAACCTTTAGGATGGCTTTCTCTCTGAAATAGCTTAGTAATCCTGTAAACTGTGCCTTTATTTATCAGTGCACATCCTGCTTTGCTAGATTATGCTGTGGCCTCCTTCTATTCCCTTGCTATGCTTTGACTCCTGTACGTTGTGGGCACAGTATTTTCCCAGTTAGATCACGGTCCACCTATGTAAGAACTACCTTTTTTTTTTCATTTTGAAATGCTGGGAATAATGTGAAAACAGTCTCCGAATCTTTGCATCTCCTTTCCTAGCTTTCTTCTTATCACTCTATGTCAAAAAGTAAATTATTTTCCACGTCACAGAGCAAACGCGTGGCATGAAGTGTGAATTCTTAGGCAATGTCATTTTTAAGATGTCAAAAATCTAGGTTCAGCCAGAAAAGAAAATACTTCTACTAAGAGAACAAAAAGAAGAAGCAGAGATATTTAAAAGTGGATCATCAAAATCAAACAGATCTCTTAACCAAAGAATTCAAACTTGGCAAACTATTTTGAGTCAGGTACGATGTCATTCCCTGAGTAACGTAGCATCCAGAAATATATTTTGTAGACAGAGCAATGGTATGTGTGTGACAATTATTGGATTGTTGTCTTTAGGGATCTGCTACACAGCTTATTTATTACAGTTGCATTTATTTTCTGAAGAGCTCAGTGTAAACATGTTGAAAACCATCAGAGTGTTCTCTGCAGAAATACGAAAGCAAATAAGGTCTTTTAAATGGTGCTTAACTTCAGGTATAAGGTGTATACTCATTCGGTCAAGTAGCCAGTTACAAACATCATCTAGAGGACTTAATAAGTGATACTCTTTTTAAAAAATTTATTTTGTTTGTTTTTGCTTTTTAGGGTCGCACCAGTGGCATAAGGAGGTCCCCAGGTTAGGAGTCCAATTGGAGCTGCAGCTGTTGGCCTACACCACAGCCACAGCAATGCAGGATCCAAACCGTGTCTGCGACCTACACCACAGCTCAAAACAACGCCGGATCCTTAACTCACTGAGCGAGGCCAGGGATTGAACTTGCATCCTCATAGATGGCAGTCAGATTTGTTAACCACTGAGCCATGATGGGAACTCCTCTTTCTTTTAAATGATCACCCCTGTGGCGTATGGAAGTTCCTAGGCTAGGGATCGATTCGGAGCTGCAGCTACTGGGCTATGCCACAGCCACAGCAAGGCCAGATTTGAGCCGCATCTCTGAACTGCACTGCAGCTTCTGGCAATGCTGGATCCTTAAACCACCAAGCGCGGCCAGGCATCAAACTGCATCCTCAGTGACACTATGTCAGGTTCTTAACCTGCTGAGCCACAGCAGGAACTCTTAAAATAAATGATATTAATTGAAGAATTTTTTAAACTTACTGCCCTAACTTCTTTTGCATTATATTTCCATTTTCCTAAAATCTAGTGCTTAAGGCTTAGGAAATGAACTTAAGATTTGCGTATCCATTATGGTCTTTTTTTTTTTTTTTTTGTCTTTTTGCCTTTATGTAGAACCGCACCCGCGGCATATGGAGGTTCCCAGGCTAGGGGGCTAACAGGAGCTACAGCCTCCGGCCTACACCACAGCCACAGCAACGCGGGATCCGAGCCGCGTCTGCAAACTTCACCACAGCTCACGGCAACGCCGGATCCTTAACCCGCTGAGCAAAGCCAGGGATCGAACCCGCAACCTCATGATTCCTAGTCGGATTCGTTAACCACTGAGCCACGACAGGAACTCCTCCATTCTGGTCTTAAAGCAGTGCTTGTACCTGTGGGAAGAGAACAGCATATGGGCTCATCTTCTGGGCCAATTCCAGTCTTAAAGAGTAGCAGCCTGCAGACTTAGCAGGAAAGACTGTTGGAATCTAGCGGTAACTGTTTCAGTAAGGGGCTGGTAGCAATAATAATACACATACCAGGCATTTCCATCCCTCATCTCAAGGTTTACACTCAATTGTGTAAGCTGGTTATTTTAACAGCTGACTTACAGATGAGAAAACTCCACAACATTTTTTTCCAAGTGTGTTCCAAACATAAGGTATGCAAGATGCTCTAAATCTGTGCTGTCCAATAAGGTAGTCATCAACTAAACATGGTGCTGAGCACTGGAAACGTGTGGCTAGTCCAAACCTAGGTATACTGTAACTGTGAAAATATATATTGAATTTCAAAGACTTGGTGTGAAAAAAGAAGGTAAACGTCTTATTAAGATTTTTATATTGTTTCATGTTGAAATGCTATTTTGTATATATTGAGTAAATGATATCATTAAAACTAGTATCACCTATATCTTTTTACTTTAAAAAATGTGACTACTAGAAAACTTAAAATTACATTGGTGGCTCACATTTCGGGCTCACATGGTATTTCTTTTGGGTCACGGTGATCTCAGTTA
Organism: Catagonus wagneri; assembly: GCA_004024745.2. Taxonomy (NCBI): domain Eukaryota; kingdom Metazoa; phylum Chordata; class Mammalia; order Artiodactyla; family Tayassuidae; genus Catagonus; species Catagonus wagneri. Next base: position 3,263,897 of record PVHT020000229.1, on the reverse strand, counting down.
ACACCCCTTCTCTCCTTTCATTAGCTCTGATGTTTAAATATTTTAGCCTTTAAAGACAGATCATGGTTTCTTTCCTGCAGTGGTAGAAATTCATTTTTTTTTTCAAAACATTTAATTTAGTTTCCAGGAAACATAAGCTTGCTTTATGCCTTTGGGCTTTTGCTCTCACCTGCTCCTCCGTTTGGGATGCCAGTCTACTTTTGTCCGGCCGCCTAGTGAAAGAATACCCATTTATTTTTCAAGATGCATCTTCAGTTATCACTGTGGTATAACACCTAAATGAAGACTCAACATTATGGGCTGCCTTGATGTCTAGGGAAATTGGCACGGCTTCCATTAGCCTCACCCCCAAGCTCCCCTCTCCACTCTGCTTCTATAGATAAGCTCCCCTGGACAAACAACCCTCTTTATCAAAAGGACCAAGTGCAGCACCCACTTAACCCTGTGTAGTGGGTCTCAACCCCCTGCCACTCACAGATGTATTGAAACAAGCCAGTCATATCCTCCAGTGTGAACCAGGAGCATCTCACCCACTTGGTACCACAAAGGTTGCCTCCCCTAGTCCCTACTTGTTCATTCTGTTCTGAGTACAAGCCCCATGTGACCCTGCGTGTCCTGTGATGTTCTCCGCCCCCCAGGATGTGAGTCTATGTGACTAATAAACTGTGAGTGTGTGTGACTAATAGCACCCTGCACAGTGCTGGGTGTTATGTATTTGTCCATCTCCGCAACCCCAGGGCAGAATCTCTCCCTCATCACCAGTGAATAGGAAGTGATGACAATTGCCTTCCCTCTTAATCCGTCCTTGCCCTCTTCCCAAGAGGGGAACTAGCCACCACCCTCCTTTGTCACACTCAGTGTGTACTGTATATCCTTTTATCTCAGTAACCAGACCTCTCAGTCGCAACAATTTGCTTATATATCAGTGTCCTTCTATTAGAAACTGACAGGTGATGGCAGCAATAATTCCTCCTGTGTTTTATATTTCTGGTCCTGAGGACAGCTCCTGGTACATAGTTGGCACTTGGTAAATATTTGATGAATAAATAAATTTTGAAAAATCATTACATAGTTGATTAGAAAGTCCTACCTTTTTTCATGGCTGCACCTGTAGCAGGTGGAAGTTCCCAGGCTGAGGAGATGAATCCCAGCCGCAGCTGTGACCTGCTCCATAGCTGCAGCGATGTTGGACCCTTTTAACCCGACGTGCTAGGCTGGGTATCAAACCCACACCTCCACAGTGACCTGAGCTGTGGCCGTTGAATTCCTAACCCACTGTGCCACAGCGGGAACTCCAGGATTTCACACGCTTTTAAACACAAAGAACTAAATTGGATTTTTCTCAATCTAATAATTGCCCATGGAGAGGTAGGGAAGGTATCTGCTTAGGCTTCAATTTGCTGAGGAAGAGAGGGGTTAATTTGAGGTAACAGAAGAGAACTAGTGTTTTTGACTTGGAAAGTGAAAGCAGAAAGCAAAAATAACCTTGGGACTACATGCAGGACAATTATTGTGTACATGCAATTGTTTGATTAACCACAATCTGCCTTTCAGGGCACTACAGCTTGAATAAACAGGTATTCTTTTTAAACTTAAGAACAAGAAAAGTGCTCAGGATAACTCAGACTTGTTTGAGGGGCTATGTACTTCACATCCATGGCAGGGAGAGACCTGGAATAGATGGGCCTTTGGTGGGAGAAATAATGAGATGAATGTAATATCATAGACCTGGGCTGAATCCAATGGAGCTGGCAAGCCAGGGCCTGTAAGCGATCGAGCTCTTACAAGGCAGGGTCTTGCCCTTAAGTCATCACGATGCTTGCGCTACAGGGACCTGCAGAGTCCTGGGCGGAAGAGATCACACTGAATCAATCTGCGGCCTTTCCATTGGTCCCTACCAGAGACAAACATCTGGTCTCCCTCTGATCAGAAGACAGGAGGAACATCCAAAAGCAAGAGCACCGCAGTGCCGCTGCTGCTCAGTTCTCTCAAACGTTCCCATTTGATGAAAGAGTGATGGCATACTGTCTCGGGAAACTGATTTTCTTCTCTCACTCATCCGGACAGGCGAGACCTCTCCAAATAACAGTTTAAAACAGGTAAAATTATAAGATGTAATATGAAATTCTTATTTAACTGCATTAGAAATTATTATGCATAGAACTACCATATGACCCAGCAATCCCACTCTTGGGCATACATCCGGACAAAACTTTCCTTGAAAAAGACACCTGCACACACACGTTCATTGCAGCACTATTCACAATAGCCAAGACATGGAAACAACCCAAATGTCCATCGACAGATGATTAGATTAGGAAGACGTGGTATATACACACGATGGAATACTACTCAGCCATAAAAAAGAATAAAATAATGTCTTTTGCAGCAACATGGATGGAATTAGAGACCCTCATACTGAGTGAAGTAAGTCAGAAGGAGAAAGACAGATACCATATGATATCACTAATAACTGGTATCTAATATACTGCACAAATGAACCTTTATGCAGAAAAGAAAATCAAGGACTTGGAGAACAGACCTGTGGTTGCCAAAAGGGTGGGAGGGGGAGTGGGATGGTAGGGGGCTCTGGGGTTAATAGTTGTAGACTGTTGCCTCTGGCCTGGAAAAGCAAGGAGATCCCACTGTATAGCACTGGGAACTATGTCTAACCACTTGTGATGAATCCATATATGTATGTGTAACCCTGTCACCAGGCTGTGCAGCTGGGTATAATGGAAAAAATAAAAAAATTAAAAAAAATCATTAAGATAGCTTATTTTTTAAAAAATGTCAGCCTATGTTGGACAATTATCTGAGTGGAGAAGAACTTCCTTTTGTTCCTCGTTTTTAAATCTCTCTATAGTTTTGATGTGGAATTGTCCTATCCCAAGTTCCCGTTGTGGCTCAGTGGTTAACGAATCTGACTAGGAACCATGGAATTGTCCTATCCTTGACACAATTCTTGTAATAGTAGATAGATAGCAGGTTTTTTTTTTTTCTTTTTACGGCTCCACCTGCGGCATATAGAAATTCCTAGGCTAGGGGTGGAACCAGAGCTGCAGCTGCAGGCCTACACCACAGCCATGGCAACACATCTGAGCCACATCTGCGACCTAGGTTGTAGCTTGGGAATGCTGGATCCTTAACCCACTGAGCGAGGCCAGGTAATTAACACTCATCCTCGTAGACACTATGTTGGGTTCTTAACCCGCTGAGCAACAGTGGGAACTCTGATAGTGGGTTGTTTTAATGTCCTCACTTAACAACAGCTTTTATCATCTGGCCCTAAATAGTTTTGGAATATGGCTGGTCTCTGGCAATCCTGTCTAGACTCATTGGTTGATAACGGAGCTAATTCTTGGCACTGGTGTAATATAGGAGCAACAGAGGATGTGGCAAACTAACAAACACATCCCCAAAGCCAAAAGAGGCTCAGTAGCCAGGCTCTTCCCTGGCCAAGTTTCAGCTTCTAAACCGTTTCTTACGCTGATTTCCATGGCCTCTGGCCCTGAGGATCTTCAGGGTTCAAAAGACAGAATTCACAGTTTATATATCTCAGCTTCAGTTTGTATCTCACCCTGCAGATGGTTGGTCCTCCGTTTCGAATTAAATTAAGAAGAGAGTTCAAGTACCTTGTTTGAAAATATTTTCGGCTTGCCTGATGATTCATTTTTTTCAGCCCAGATATGAGGTGGCCTCCCTGGGGGATGATGTCTGCTTTTCATTTGCTGGGTGTTGTTCGCAAGGTCCCGGGACATGGGAGGACGTTGCCAGCAGAGCAACAGCAGGTCTTGGAAGACCTAGCTCCAGGCGTATTTTGTAACTCCAGCGTCCACAGGACTGGCCTCCTGGTCTGCTGCAATAGCTCTGGCTGCAAGAAGGAAGGCGTGTTTTCTGTTCTGCAAAGCATCTTGCCTTGTTTTTTAAACATTTTGCCTTTGATACATGCCCAAGCACCACACATTTTTCCCCCTTAATTTTTAAACCCACGTACGCTTCAAGGGAAATTTAATTCATATGTTTCTGATTCATTGACACACAACTCATCAAAATGTTGTTTTAAAAGAGCTAAACTCAAATCCCACAGGGTCCGAGCGGGTTTCAGACTTGGCTGAAGGCTCTCCCTTCCCAGGTCATGGCTGGATGTGAGCAAAACCAAGCTCCAGTGAAATCGGACCCCTCACACTTCCCAGAATGTGCATGAATAGCACCTTTCTTTGAAGTTCAGCTGGAACGCGGTGACTTCTTAGCCTGCAGTCAGCTTTCATGGGCACAGCTGCCACGGGCTGGCCTTGCTTTAGTCCAGACTGTGTGCAGAAAATGGAGAGGAAAAAAAAATTTTGCTCTTGACATCATTTTAGCCAAATTGGAATGATCCAGAATCTTCTGGGGAGCCTCTTTGTGTGTATACTTCCTGCCTGATTGTGGACACATAAAATCGTGGAGTTGGCAGAGACCCTGAAGTTCATTCTCCTGCCTTCAAATAGGCCTCACAAAATTCCTGAATAAACAGTAAAGCTATCTCGATGACCACCACAAATCGTGTTATATTGCAAAGGTTAGTTCTTCTTTCCTTTCAGGTAATTCTGACCAAAGCTCAAAGACTCTCAATGTCAGGAACTTTGTCAAATTTAGATACATGTACAAGGTCCGTATCCTTGCCCTCTAAGAAATTCTTGAGGTTCCACTAGTTCTTAGGTAATGAACCGTGAAAGTGTCCCATTGTGCCACTGGATTTCCAATAACCACCCAGACGACTGGCAGGACGGCCAGCAGTGAGAGGATTTGTCTGCGATTAAGAACTGTTCCCTTTTGCCTGAATTGATCAGGAAACTTGGTGGGAACGGTTGAAAGGGCTGTCAGCATCTAGACACCCCTACCATGAAAATATACAAGGCAGTCACAGCATCAAAAACAGCATTTGGGGTTCCATTCTTCCATTGCTAATACAGAAAAAAGCAATACCAGGTGTTTCCTGCACTGTTGAAAGCTTAGCGAGATGGTGGAGATGCGCCAAGGTGAGCGGGAGTTACCAAGCCTCCTGTGTGTCTCAGGACTCTGAAAGCAAGGCATTTGCTTTTGACGGAGGGGACCCCAGAGACGGTGGCCTCTGACTGATACCTTGAAAGAATGGGTGAACTTTCCAATAGATGTTTTGATTAATGTCAATTAATGTAACTGCTTTGAAATGGTGGACCCTCATTAGTAGCGAGAAACTCCGTTAGTTGGCACCGAAATGGCATCAGGCATTCAGCTAAATTCCTGTGTCCCCCCCACCCCACCCCGGGGTGGGGGGCGGGCAGCCAGCCCTCGCAATCTGCCTGGGTCTTTTGGTTCTACAGCCTCTCCCCACATTAAACGAGTGAATGCTGGCACTCTGGTGGGTTCACAAACCCTGACAGATGTTTCTTTACAAAAACACGCAGGCCCAACATCCCTGAAAATTGAAATGCGTGGTGTTCCTTCTCTATTTGAACATTCTCCGCATTATGTATTTACTTATTTTCATTAAAATCCGTACTAAGAAAATATTCTGCTGAGCCTGGCCCCAGAATAACATTGCATGGATGTTTTTAGGGATTTTAAACATGTGCTTGTTGTTTTTTAAAATTTCTCTTCTCAGTTACTCAAGTGTTGTTAGGACTATTTAATGGTCGTGGTCCCTTCCTCCGGGTGATACTTTTGTGGTATCATATGATGATCTAAATGTACTATGATCGGTTGGTTGATGGAGCTAAAAATAAAAGTGCTGTGTGGTCTATCGCGAGGGCACCCTTGGTACAGGCTCTAGAAGGCAGTTTTAAAAATCAACGCGATCTCTTGGCAACTGCACGAGAAATGAAACACCATCATCCTTGAGGATTCAGAACCTGGCAAGTAAATTTTTTCCTAAGATCTCAGTGTGATCAGAATAGAGTTGGACATGGCCTGTGTTTCCCCATCTTTCTTCTAAAGAGTTCTACCGACTAAAAAAATAGCAACTACCTCCTTCTTATATAAATGGCTTAAGACATAACCTGAAATATAAAGTAGGTGTGATTTTTTTTCAGAGAAAGTTTTGGCGAACCACTGGGCTATGTGGACAATTAAGCAAATCATCAGTGCTTATTAAGAATGTACTTATTTAGACGAAAGAGATCAAAACCCTGCTATGCTATGCTTTGTTCAAAATGAGTGCTGTTGGCTGGTCCCAGCACAGTCTTTGGTACAATCCAATTGACACCAACCCTTCTGCTTTCAGAACGCAGTACATGACACAGGCAGACAAGCAAACATAATTAAACCCTGGCGCAGATAGGATTTTCCTTAATTAGTTGTGAGTTTCCATAATAAAAATACCTGGAGATTTATCTGACTTCAAAGTCCCATTAAAGCTGTGCTGCTTTTGTTGCTTTGAAAATTTGGGAGTTTAGGACTCCTTGCCTCATGCTTCTTAATGATGATAATTATATGATATGCTTAAAAGTGCTTTTGATCTTGGCCTCTCAAAGCACTCAAGTGAGGCATCAATTCCCTCAGCCCACTCCAAGGCAGGCCTCCCTTGTTCACGGGCAATGTGTGCTGACACGGATGTCACATACATTGCTGCTTCAGAGAGACTCTGCCAGCAGCAGTGGTGAAAATGCACAGTTACAGATCTAAACTTGCCAGTTTTAATATTAGTCTGTGGAAATAATTGTAAGACCTCACACCTTCATGGTGTTGTATATAGCCTTTCATCTCATTTAAACAATAACAAAAAATTCATAGAGGAACCAAATAATACAGCAAACACTGCACCTGTTAACTGGGCAATGGAATTTCTTATTCATTCTTTTCCTTTTTTCTCAGAGGGTAGATCACTAAACAGGTGACAGGTGTTTGGTGTAAATCTCAGGCTAAAAGGAACAATTCTCTACCTTTTTTTATAGTCCCTCAGTCTTGTTGATGAAACCATTCAGAGTACAGTGAATTTCTTTACATATCTGTAAGTGATTTTGCTTACCCTGTACCTTTCTGGAATGTTAGCTTCTAGTGTTTCTTCATCCATGAGGTAGGCTAAAAATAGAAATTAAAAGTTATGAAATTAAAGCTTGGTTCTGGTACAAACTTTCCAAGGTAATAAAATCTATTATAAGCAAGTTAAAGTTAAGTGAGATTCTCTTCTAGAGGTTTCTTCAATTTATATATCTCTTTACCTTAAATGAATGAATAAATCTTAGATTTGAAGAGATGTCCCATGAGTGTGGGTCTAATTTGAGGATGTTGTTCAAGATGCATACAGAAGAGAATTTGATATTTTGAGATTAAGAATAAAACACAAAGGAGTTCCCACTGTGGTTCAGTGGCAATGAACCTGACTAGTATCTATGAGGATGCTGTTTGATACCTGGCCTCACTTAGTGGATTAAGGATCTGGCATTGCTGGGAGCTGTGGGGTAGGTCGCAGACATGGCTCGGATCCCGAGTTGCTGTGGCTATGGTGTAGACCAGCAACTGCAGCTCGATTCAGCCCCTATCCTGGGATCCTCCATATGCCTCATATGAGCACCCCCCAAAAAAAAACTCAGACCCCCCTAAAAAACAAAAACAACAAAAAAAGTAAAACACAAAGAGCACACTCACTCGTTCACAAATAGAGCCTAGAGTGTTGTTGCTTCACCATATTGCTGGTTCAGAAACAAGCAGGGTCAGGATCCAGTAACATCACAAATAAATGCTATAAATGCATGTAACTGTAAACTTCTAATGCATGGGCAGAAGCTCGATGTCAGCAAAGCAAACTCATTTTGTGGGTCCAGATCCATGAAGAAGCTACTGGTTCAAAGAAAATTAAGAGCATTGTAAATAAAACACAATAAAACAAACAAATCTTATTTATTTATTTATTTATTTTTGTCTTTTTGCCTTTTCTAGGGCCGGACCCGTGGCATATGGAGGTTCCCAGGCTAGGGGTCTAACAGGAGCTGTAGCCACCGGCCTTCGCCACAGCCACAGCAACGTGGGATCTGAGCCGCGTCTGCAACCTACACCACAGCTCATGGCAACGCCGGACCCTTCACCCACTGAGCAAGGCCAGGGATTGAACCCGCAACCTCATGGTTCCTAGTCAGATTTGTTAACCACTGAGCCACGACGGGAACTCCAAACAAATCTCATTTTAAAACTGGTAAAATTAGACTGAGTAGCAATGTGCTTCTCTTGATTACCCTGAACATCCGTATAAAATATACAGTTTTATCTCAAAGACCTTAGTGTACTATTTTTCTGTGTGGTGAATGGGTTTGTGAAGTTAACAAAAGGCAAGAAGAGCTAATAGTTGCTATATTTTTTCCTATGTGTCAGAACTGTTCTAAGGTCTTTGGATGCAATATTCACACCAGCCCTACCTTGCAGGTGTTGTTTCTCTAGTTTAGAGTGCAGAAACTGAGATGCAGAAAGGTTACCGAACTTGCTAGAAGACAATGTTAATAAAAGAGCTAGGACTATTACTCAGAGCTGTCTGAAGACAAAGCTCACATTCGTATCCGGGAGATTATTCTGCCTGGAGGATGCAATTTTAGATGGAAGACAGGGGACTTGGAACCAATAATGCTAGCTCAAGAAAAACCCATCTCATCATCTCATATATTGTTCCTTCTATGGAGTGGTAAACACACACCCACAGACCCAGGGAAAGAGATGGGCCATACCATTATATTTTATAAATCTGGGACGAATTTACAGATTATCCCAAATCTATAAGATACCACCATGGGTATTAAATGAAGACTCAAAATATAGCCAATAATTAAGGGTTAGACATGATAATATGGAAACATTGAAAAAAAATTTTTTTTTATCACCTTGGTCCTTATGAAAGCAAAACCCTGTATCGACAAAGATTATTTCAGTTTTGGAGCTAAGGCAAAGGCAAGTCCTTCCAAGGTTATGATGGATCATTGTTTAACGGGCCCTCTGAAGAATGAAATCTTTGCCTTACCTTCCACTTACTACTGGTTAGAGCCCAGACCCTGTGAAGACAGGTCAACTTGGAGAGTCTCCCTAGAACAGATGTAAATCATTCTGTCCACAGAGTAGATTAACCCTAAAGGTTAATTTTTTTTTTTTTTTCCTGGTAGACATTGACCAGCTTTGTTTTCAACTTAGCAACCTTACTTTAACACAAATTACCTGAGCGACCAGATAGTGTCTGGTTCTCCAGTTTGCCTCTAAACTGGCTTTTCTACCCCACTGGTTCCCCCAAGTCAAAAGGATGTTTGATACGTGCTAACTTTTTATTGGTATAGGAATCATTTTCTTTTTTCTTGTTCAAAAATTAAACTTTGATGCCTGTGAAGGCTGAAGAGGTGAAACAGATAAATCTGAAAGAAGAATTTAAGACAGATCTAAGAGAGAAGACTCCGGATGAATAAAAAGTGGGAGATCAGGGATAATAGAAACCCTTTAAGCCTGTATAGCTTACACTCCAGAATTAAGCAAACTTCCACCTTTGCTTGGGCTAGCCAGAGAAAGCTGGCAGCGGCCATTAGGACCAATATGTCCCAGCAGAAGAAGAGATAGGAGTTCTCATCTTGGTGCAGCAGAAAAGAATCTGACTAGGATCCATGAAGATGCAAGTTTGATCCCTGGCCTCGCTCAGTGGGTTAAGGATCCAGCGTTGCCATGAGCTGTGGTGTAGGTCGCAGACATGGCTCAGACCCCACGTTGCTGGGGCTGGGGTGTAGACTGGCAGCTATAGCTCCAATTTGACCCTTAGTCTGGGAACCTCCATATGCCGTGAGTGCGGCCCTAAAAAAATAAAAATAAAAAAAAAAGAAAGAGGCAGACTGGACTTCTGTTTTTTTGCCCCAAGCATACAAAGAAGAGCAGTCTACCCTTCCACCATCTTGTACCCTCTCAAGCCAAGTAGATCCGAATGAGACCGGTATCCTACTTGTTTTAGTGCAGAGGGAGAAAACACTCTTGAGTTGGTTGGTTTTGGGAAATCAAAGGTCAGTCTATTCAAGCAGTTATCTGAGATGATCTAAGTGACATGTTTTAGAGAAGTGTTCCTTAAGTATGCTAGGTGGCCTATGGAAGAGCAGCAATTACCTTCCTAATGGACTGTAGACTGATCCAAAATTGTCAGACTTTTTTTTTTTTGACTGTGAATGATACACAAATTCTTTCTTTCTTTTTCTTTCTTTCTTTCTTTCTTTCTTTCTTTCTTTCTTTCTTTCTTTCTTTCTTTCTTTCTCTCTCTCTTTCTTTCTTTCCTTTCTTTTTCCTTCCTTCCTTCCTTCCTTCCTTCCTTCCTTCCCTCCCTCCTTCCTTCCTTTCTCTCTTTTTTGTTCTTTCCTTCCTTATTTCTTTCTTTTCCTTTTTACAGCCGCCCCTGTGCCATACGAAAGTTCCTGAGCTGAGGGTTGAAACCAAGCTGCGGCTGCAGCCCACGCCACAGCCACAGCCACAACAAACACTAGAAACTTACCCCACTGATCCAGGACGGGAATCAAACCCACATCCTCACAAAGACCCACTGAGCCACAGTGGGAACTCTTACACAAATTCTTTAGATTTTTCTTTTCTATCTGGCCAAGACTACTTGAGAGCAACCTATCGTGTCTTAATATTAAAAACAAAACTAGACCTGCCCTAGTTCATGGAGGACTCGAAGTTTTCTGCGTGTTGCCCACATTTAGAAATATGTAAGCTCTGTGAAAGAAGGGATTTGTTTTGGTCACTGCTCTATCCTCAGCCTCAAGAAAAATTCTTGATGCCCTTGGAAGATACTTGATAATATTGGGGTCTGTACTGAAATGTTGGAATAGATGAAAGCTCCTTCTTCACAGGTGCATAGGCATCAAGTTGATTTAATTTCTCACGATTTGGGGGAAGGATACAATGTTATTATTACATCAACAATTTGTTATGATTTTCAATTGATGCTAATCTTGCCTTAGAACTATAAATTACTGTTAGTTTAGCTTCATCACTACTAATTTTAGTACGATGTGGGCTGTTTGGCTAACCCTACAATGTGTAGCTCTGTGCATTTGCATCAACATTATTTCGGTCTATAATTTTCCAATAACTAGATTTTCAGGCATGTCTGAAGTGAGTTCCGGAATAAATCATCTATACATCTAGAGACAAAGCACACACATATGCACATCATCTGCTGCCTGATGCTGCCTTCGCTCCTCGTGTGCTGCCTATATATTAACCCTATTTCCATAAAATGTACTATCAAAATAAAGGTAACAAAAGTACTAGATTATTTTTAGCTTTATAGGTTATTGTTTTATGATATAAAACTTTATGTGAGCTTGTAATTAACTTGTATATTTTGTTCATCATCTTTTTTTTTCTTGATCACTGGGTTCTTTATTCATTGAAAATTAGGGGCAGGTGGGGACAGAAGGCATGGCTCTTTGTCTAACCTAAACGGGCTGTCCTGTTTCCCGCCCCACCTCAGCTGTCTGTTCACCAAAAAGCTGAGACTCCTTATTTCAGAGTCCATGGCTTATGGCCAAAAGCCCAATCTAACAAGATACCAGAGAAGCCCAGATCTTCAGAGCGTCCCTCCAAGCTCACCATCCTTCCGTCTAATTCGAGCCTTCCTTTATTCATTGCTTGGGGCTGCTGTAACAAATCTCCACTCGCTGGGTGGCTTGAAACCTCAGAAATGAATTTTCTCACAGTTCTGGAGTCTCAGATTCTGAAAACAAGGTCTTGGAGCCTTCCTCTTGGAGAGTTTGAGGAAGACTCTGTTCCAGGCTTCTCTCAAAGCTTCTGATGGCTGCTAGCGTTCCTGAAGGGAAGGCTCTTATCGCACCACAGGAGAAATTCAGGAATGAGAAGGAAATTGAGAGAGAAAGGTGAGGATTTACTCAAGGGAGAACTACACCTTTTAAACAGAAGTGGGCAGAGAGGTGAGCAAATGCCCTGAGTTTCTTTGGCATGCCTGTTATAAAGGGCATCCGATTGCATGGGTGGAATATTCACTGGAAAGGAGGAGTTTGGAGGTCCTATATCTTGATTTTAATTCCAGCTCTGCCTTCCCAAAGGGAGGAGGGATTTCTGTCCTTATTTAGCTTGGATTGGAAGTGTCATGGCATTGGTGCATGATGGGTACCTCTGCCTGCATAGCTAATTTTACTATAATTTGGTTGTAATGAGGGCATAATGAGCACCAGGTTACATTCAGACTCTGGAGATTCATGCCCTTTTCCTTCTTCTTCTTCCTTTTTTTTTTTAATCGGGTCTTTATCACCCCAAAATATGTGGTTTCCTGTCAGTCTTGGGGGTCCCTGCTTTTCTTTGCCATCTGGCTCCATGCCCCCCTTTCTCTGCACATACCTAGTCTGCTGTAACACTTGCAGCCCTTGGTCTTCCTCAGCTCGTAGACACATCATGCCAGTCTCTGCCTCTGTATTCAAATGCTGTTTTCTTCTGTATGTATGTGTGTCTGTGTCCACATTTCTCTCTTCTGAGGATACCGGTCACTGCATTAGGTCCCACCCTAATCCAGTACGACCTCATCTTAAATTGATTGCATCTGCAAAGACCTTATTTTCAAACTAGGTCACATCCACAGGTACTGGGGATTAGGACTTGAACACATCTTTTTAGGGGACACAATTCTAACAACTAAATCCTTATCTATTGATCCCTTTCTGGTGTTAATCCTCTTGGCTCTTTTTTCTTGTCTTCCTATCCTCAGTTAGCCCCATCTGATTCAGTGTGCCGATGGTTAAAGGCCCCTCAGAACCTTCCAGCGTGACCCCCATCCAGCATCCTCCAGCCCTCACATCCAAGTTGGAAATATGCTTGCTCAGAGTAGATCCTTGATAAACATCTGTTGGCATGATTTCGTGCCAAGTAATAATATATTTATCTTTTTGAAAAGATCAATACCGCAGAATGACTACCCTCAAAATTATCACTAGCCACAAAAATGCTAAGAATTTAAAACATATATATATTTTTTTTCACTGAAAACAGCCATATCCTAATGGCTACTGGGCAAGACAAATCATATGTTATTGGTCCATTAATATACTTTGTTTCTTGGTGCTTCAAAGACCCCCAAAGTCATGCCCAAATCATATGAAATAACCTATTGTGTATCTTTTTGTGTAATTGTGCTCCAAACAAATCAGGTTAACTGTATATGCTGCTGTTTAAATTGTGGCTTTGGAGTTCCCATTGTGGCTCAGTGGTTAACGAATCCGACCAGGAACTATGAGGTGGCGGGTTCGATCCCTGGCCTCGCTCAGTGGGTTAAGGATCCGGCGTTGCCGTGAGCTGTGGTGTAGGCCACAGACATAGCTCGGATCCTGCGTTGCTGTGGCTGTGGGGTAGGCTGGTGGCTCTAGCTCCGATTTGACCCCTAGCCTGGGAACCTCCATATGCCACAGGTGCGGCCCTAAAAAAAAAAAATTGTGGCTTAAGGGCATTTTTATTTGTTATGTTCGCTGGTACTTTTTAAGAGGTTGTCTAAGCTCATCTAAAGGAATCTGTTGAGAACCCAGATAGTGACTGCTGGGATGGATTTGGACCTCCCTTAGCTAGCTGTCCTCCACACGCCGGTGTGCATAGAGCCTACATGTTTTGTTTGACAAAAGCACTGTGATTCTTCACCAGACACTGTAGGGAGATTGTTAGAGTTTGGCCTTAGGAGATATTTATCAGGTGCATATAACTATCCTAGCATTTTCCCTTTATACTGCAGTTGTCTGCTTCTAATGGTCTACACACTAATTTTGAAGGTATTTAGGAAAAGAAATCATGTCTAATTCAATTTTGTATTATTAGTAGTGTTTAGTGTGTGCATCGCTTAATAAACAATGGTTGAAGTAAGTACAAATACCTTCAATGCATTACTCTAGATGCAAGGGAGCAAGGAAGGAATCATCCAAAGAGATAAAATAGCCTTCATAAGATATTTGTCTAAACCAGATGAGATCAAAAATAATGATAAAAAATATTGAAAGTAAAGCCATGAAAAAAAAAAAACCTAGCTAAATATAAGCTAAAAGAAACTCGAGTACAATGTAATATGACAGACTAAATAGTAAAAGCAGTTATTCACGCTGAACTTTCTAAAGAAAGAATATTAGAACAAAGCAATTAATAAGCTTTATGTAATGAACGTTCATGGAACTTTGTAACTAACAAATTCATAAACTCACATTCTTGTCAATCACACAGAACCCGTCCAAAAAATTACCGTATAGCAGTCCAAAATGCAAATCTTAAAAAATACCAAAGAATCAGAATAATTAAGACCATGTTTTTTACTATGATGAAATTATATCAGAAGTTAGAAGGGGAAATAAATAGAGAGCCAAAAGAATACCATACATTTGGAAACCAAAAAACATACTTCTAAATAATGTGTGGATTAAAGAAGAAATAATAGTGGAAATAAAAACGTATTTAGAAGGAAGAGAGTAAAACTTTCAAATATCAAGACTTTTAGGATGAAGCTAAATGAGTGCGTAGTGGCTATTCATAGTTTTAAATGCCTACATAAGAAAAGCAGAAAAATTGAAAATTATAAGCTAAGCTTTCAAGTCAAGAAATTAGAAGAAAGGCATCACACGCAGTCCAAAGAAAATGTAAATCAGCATAATTCAAAGGAATAAGCATTTCTTGAAACAATAGAAAAGACTGACAAAAGCAAAGCTGATTTCTTTGAAAAGACTAATACCATTAAGAAACTTCTGGTAAAATCAATCAAGTAAAAAAAGCGAAAAAGTAGAAACGGTTAGGTTAGAAAGTTTAAAGTGGTACATAAGAATGATCACAGTGGTGATGGTAAACAGAAACACGATCCATGATTTATGCCAATAAATTTGAAATTAAATTAAAAATTTTGTAAAAAATAATAATCGTCCAAGAAGTATTGGAAAACCTGAATATACCAAGGAGTTTATTCCAGTAACCATAAAAAAAAGTACAGATGATTTTACAGATGATTTTGCTGGTGAATTTTCTTTGAAAGAATGAGTGACCTGTATCTTACACAAATTGTTTCTGTACACGTAAAAGCTGGGAACTCTTTTTATGATGTTTGTATAACCTTGATACTAAATTCAGACACTACAAGGAAGGGAACTTACAAATGACCTCATCTACAGTGAAGAAGATAATACCATCTATATTTAAATTGAACACTTACTATGTTACGAGCACTTTGCATGTATTATCTTATTAATACTAACAACACCGGGATGGCCTCATAAAGGCTACAATTCAAATATGAGATCTAGGCAATGGATTTGGGGAAGGAAGACCCAGTGACATCCTAATTCCTTGAAACAGTTCATTCCCCACTGCTTTAGAATGTCTGCTAAATGATTGCATGGATCAAGACCTGTGTTGAAAAAGCAAAGAAACAATGAATCTAATAATCAAGGCAATTGGTGATAAATTTGTTGTTGGTTTTGTGCTTAAAATTAAGTGTTGGATGAAGGAAACACCACGTCTACACAGAACTTTACCTCTATCACAGCTATGTCTTTGAATGGTGGCTTGATTCTCCAGTAAGTGTCTTTAGCAATAATGAACTGATGAAAAATGATCCTAAAATATTCAACAAAACCTAATCTTAAAAGGAACTCTAACCCATTATTCTGTTACTGATGTTTTGCATTCTGTTCTGCATGGCTGGTGTCAGCATGTGGGGCCAGTGTTAGTGAGGAGACCCAGGGGTCCTTCTGTTTAATATGTGCAAGAGCTGGAATGTTGGATGTCTTTTGCGGCAACAGAGTGCAGTGGTAAGGGAGTAGGCTTTGCTTTAGAGCAAACTTGTTTGAGTCTTAGTTCTGCCACTTTCCAGCTGTGTAGTTCTCAGGGAAGGTCATAAAGATTTCTGAACCTCAGTTACATTATCTGTAAAATGGAGTAATAGTAGTATCTGTATTGCAGACTTACTGTGAGCATTTTACTAAAGAACACAAGGAGCTAAATGGAACCTGGTTAGCTATTATAAAAGACAAATATAAGTTGATAACCCTTGTTAAATATTCAGTTATCACAATCTACTTTCCACCTAAAGACCAATTTGTCCCATTCCCTCTCACTCCTTAGGGACTTTGCTGCTCTACTACCTCAGCTCAGACTTCTTCTCCTTCATCATTTCTCCCTCTTTTCCCCGAAGACTAAAATGATGCTATGCCAGTGTTCATAAAAAACGAACAACCATGCCTGTGTCCATTTTTACCTTGGGTTAAGACCTCCTTTTTTGTTTCCTTTTGTAGCAAACGTCTAAGAAGAAAGCTTCTACTATACTCTGAGTCTTCCCTTCTCCACTATCCTTTCTTCAGCACAATCAGGTTTTTGGGGGCTTTGACCAAGCTGTATTTTTTTATTTATTTACTTTTATTTATTTTACTTTTATTGTAGTTGCTATGCAATATTATGTTAAGTTACAGGTGTACAATAGAGTGACATAATTTTTCAAAGTTATATTCTACTTATAGTTATTACAAAATATTGGCTATGTTCCTGTGTTGTACACTATACCTTTGAAGCTTATTTTACACCTAACAGTTTGTACCTCACACTCTCCCACCCCATTTGCACTTTCTACCCCCCCTCAGTGGTAACCATTAGTTTGTTCTTTATATCTATGCGTCTGCTCTCTCTCTCTCTTTTTCTTTTTTTACTACATTCATTAGTCTCTGTATTTTGCATTTTTAAATTTTTAAAAGTTTTAAATTTGTTTCCTTTGATTGTAGTTGAACCTACAATGTTGTGTTTTATTTTTTAGATTCCACATATATGTGATATCATATAGTATTTGTCTATCTTTGACCTATTTTACTTGGCATAATGCCCTCCAAACCACCCATTTTTTTGTAAGTGGCAAAATTTCATTCTTTTTTATGGTTGAATATGTTCTACTGCACATACATACCAAATATTCTTTATCCATTCATCTGTTGATGGATACTTAGCTTGCTTCCATACCTTAGCAATTGTATATAAGGCTGCTATGAACTTTGGGATGCACATACCTTTTCAAATTATCATTCTGCGGGGGGAGTTATTTGGACATATACTCAGGATTGTTTTGGCTTTTCAGAGTCTTTTGTGTTTCTATGCAAATTTTTAAATTGTTTGTTCTAGTTCCTTGAAAAATGCCACTGGTAATTTGATAGGGATTGAACTGAATTTGTAGATAAATTTAGGTATCACTGTTTTAATAACATCGACCCTTCCAATCCAGTAACATAGTATATCTTTCTATCTGTTTACATGATCTTTAATTTCTTTCATCAGTGTCTTATAATTTTTGCAATAGAGGTTTTTGCCTCCTCAGGTAGGTTTATTACTAGACATTTTATACTTTTTGGTGGGACAGTAAATGGGATTATTTCCTAAATTTCTCTTTCTAATAGTTTATGGTTAATGTATAGAAATGCAGTAGATTTCTGGGTATTAATTTTGTATTCTGCAACTGTACTGAATTCACTGATGAGCATTATTCATTTTCTGCTGGTGCCTTTAGGATTTTTGATATATAATATCATGTCATCTAATGGTGCCATCAGGGGTTGGGAACTAAAACTCAGGCTTTGGACATCAGATTCAGGGAGAGAACTGGGGCTTACTCCATAGGGAAAAAACAGGTTGACCATGCAGAAATAGCTTGGAGGTACTAGAGTCTAAGATGATCACATTTGGGAGCTTAAGCTGAGGAATCCCAAATGCTTAGAGGCCAGGAACCATTGTTTGGGGGTGCTGGAGGGAAAGGCGGGATGCACCACTACAGACTTGTTCCCTGAACACACTCAGGTGAAAGAACACCACCTACATCAGCTCCAGGAGCCACACTATGAATAGCTACTGCTTGGCAATGGAGGAACATCTGCTGCCCCCATCAAAGCTCAGAGAGCCATCACAGGGGCTGCCTAGCAAAGGGAGGGGTGCAGAAACATCTGCCTAGAGCTGCTGCCAATGCCCCACCCCTGCTCATCGTCCCAAGAACATTGAAACACTGCCACCTTATGAACCCCCACCCCTAGCAGCCACCCAGCTCAAGGAGAGGTAGCATAATACTGCTGCTCCCATCATGTGCTCTGGGTGCATGTGAGCCACGACTACCACCTGAGAACTCCAGTACTGGGCACCAGCTGCTTCATTTACACACCTGCTGTCAAGGGGACCACAAACATAGAAAATTAGACACTATGAGATGATAAAGAACTGTTTCAGACAAAGGAATAAGACAAAAACACACAAAAACAATTAAATAAAGAGGAGACAAGCCATCCACATGAAAAATAATTCAGAATGATGATCTTGGGAAAAAATGGAGGCATAGATAGAGAAGTTACAAGAAATGTTTAACAAAGAGCTAGAAGATTTAAAGAATGAGCAAACAAAGATGAATAGCACAATATCTGAAATGATAAAAATACACCATAAGGAATCAACAGCAGGATGGCTGAGGAAGAAGAACAAATAAGTGAGATGGAAGACAGAATGGTAGAAATCACTGCTATAGAAAATAAAAAAGAATGAAAAGAATTGATGACAGTCTGAAAGAGCTCTGGGGCAATACTAAGAATACAAAAATTCACATCATAAGAGTCCTAGAAGGAAAAGAGAGAGAGAAGTGGCCAGAGAAAATATTTGAAGAAATTATAGCTGAAAACTTCCCTAGTATGGGAAAGGAAACACTCACTCAAGTTGAGGAAGCACAGAGAATCCCATACAGGATAAACCCAAGGAGAAACACCATGAGATACATACTAATCAAATGGACAGAAATTAAATACAAAGAAAAAATATTAAAAACCACAAGGGAAAAGCAAAAAATATATGTAAAATACCCCCATAATGATAACAACAGACTTTTCAGCAGAAACTCTGCAAGCTAGAAGGCAGTGGCAAAATACATTTAAGGTGATGAAGGGGAAGAACCTAGAATTCTCTACTGAGCAAGGCTCTCATTCAGGTATGACAGAGAAATCAAAAGCTTTACAGACAAGCAAAAGCTAAAGGAATTCACCACCACCAAACCAGTTTTACAAAAAATGCTAAAGGAGCTTATCTAGATTGAAAAGAAAGGAGCACAGCTAGAAACAAGAAAGTTGGAAATGGAAAATCTTATCAGTAAAGACAAAATACAATAAAGGTATGAAATCATCCTCACAAAAATATGATATCAAAACCAGCAATTGTGAGAGGAGGAAAGTACAAATGCAGGATATTGAAAATGCATTTGAAATGAAGAGACCAGCAACTTAAAACAATTTTGCATATGTATAGAATGCTATATCAAAACCTAAATGGGGACCACCAACCAAAAAAGAACAATAGACACACACACATTAAAAAAAAAAAAGCAATCCAAATACAACACTAAAGATAGTTATCAAATCACAAGAGAAGAGAACAAAAGAGGAAGAGAAGAAAAAAGTGCAACATCAATAAGTCAACAACAGTTAAGAAAATGACAATTAGTACATATATATCAATAATTGCCTTGAGGAGTTCCCTTAGTGGCTCAGTGGTTAACGAATCCGACTAAGAACCGTGAGGTTGCGGGTTCGATCCCTGGCCTTGCTCAGCGGGTTAAGGATCCGGTGTTGCCGTGAGCTGTGGTGTAGGTTGCAGACGCAGCTCGGATCCCACGTTGCTGTGGCTGTGGCGAAGGCCGGCAGTGCAGCTCCTGTTAGACCCCTAGCCTGGGAACCTCCATATGCCTCGGGTGCGGCTCTAGATAAAAAGAGGCAAAATGACAAAAAAAAAATTGCCTTGAAATAGAAAATATGAATAGGCCAATCATAGGTACTGAAACTGAAGATGTGGTTAAAAAATATGCCAAAAAGCATAAGTCCAGGACCTGATGGTTTCACCAGCAAATACTATCAGACATTTTGAGAAGGGTTAAGATATGTTTCTGAAACTCTTCTAAAAAATTGCAGAAGGAACGCTCCTAAGCACATTCTATGAGGCCACCACCACCCTGATACCAAAACCAGACAGACACCACAAGAAAAGAAAATTATAGGCCAGTGACACTGATAAACATAGATGCAAAAATTCTCAACAAATATTAGCAAACCAAATACAGCAATACATTTAAAGGGTCATATACCATGATCAAGTAGGATTTATCCCAGGAATGCAAGGATTTTCAGTCTATACAAGTCAATCAACGTTGTACACCACATCAACAAAATGAAGAATAAAAACCATATGGTCATCTCCACAGATATCGAAAAATCTTTTGACAAAATTTAACACCAATTTATGATAACTGGGCCTAGAGGGAACCTAACTCAGATAATAAAGATCATATATGACAAACCCACAGTTAACATCATTCTCAATGGTGAAAAACAGAGGCATTTCCTCTAAGATCAGGAATAAGACAAGGACATCCACTCTCATTGCTTTTATTCAGTGTAGTTTTGGAAGACCCAGTTATGGTGATCAGAGAAGAAAAAGAAGTAAAAGAAAATCCAATGGAAAAAAAAAAAAAACTATCACTGTTTGCAGATGACATGATGCTATACATAGAGAACCCTAAAGAAGCTACCCGAAAACTATTAGAGCTCACCACTGAATTTGCAGGATACAAAATTAATACACATAAATATACTGCATTTCTATACACTAACAGCAAAAGATCAGATAGAGAAATTAAGGAAACAATTTCATTCACCATCATATCAAAAAGAATAAAATACCAAAGAATAAACCTACCTAAAGAGGCAAAAGACCTGTACTCTTAAAACTGTAAGACACTAATGAAGGACATGTAAAGATACACTGTGTTCTTGTATTAGAAGAATCAAATAGCATCAAAATGACTACCCAAGACAATCTACAGATTCAACGCAATCCCTAGCAAATTACCAATGTCACTTTTCACAGAACTAGAAGAAAAAAAAAATTAATTGGTATGAAAACACAAAAGACCATGAATAGCCAAAGCCATCTTGAGAAAGAAAAATGGAGCTGGAGGAATCAGGCTACCTGACTTCATACTATACCACAAAACTGCGGTCATCAAAACAGTATGGCACTGGCACAAAAACAGACATATGGATCAGTGGAATAGCACAGAGCTCAGAAATAAACCCATGCACAAATGGTCAATTCAACTATGACAAAGGAGTCAAGAATACACACAATGGAGAAAATATAGTCTCTTTAATAAGTGGTATTTCCCTGGACAGCTACACGTAAAAGAATGAAATCAGAACACTCTCTAACACCATGCATGAAAATAAACTCAAAATGTATTAAAGACCTGGAGTTCCTGTCATGGCACAGTGGTTAACGAATCCGACTAGGAACCATGATGTTGAGGGTTTGATCCCTGGCCTTGCTCAGTGGGTTAAGGATCTGGCATTGCCGTGAGCTGTGGTGTAGGTTGCAGATGCAGCTCGAATCCCTCATTGCTGTGGCTGTGGTGTAAACTGGCGGCTACAGCTCCTGCTAGACCCCTAGCCTGGGAACCTCCATATGCCTCAAGTGTGGCCCTAGAAAAGGCAAAAAGATCAAAAAAATGGATTAAAGACCTAAATGTAAGCCTGGATTCTATAAAACTCTTAGAGGAAAACATAGGCAGAACACTCTAACATAATTTGCGGTGATATTTGTTTGATCTCCCCCCTAGAGTAATAAAAACAAAAATGAAAATAAACAAATGGGACTTAAACTCAACATCTTTTGCAAAGCAAAGGAAACCATTAAAAAAAATGAAAGGACAACCCATAGAATTGGAAAATATTTTTGTAAATCAAATGACTGACCAAAGATTGATCTCCAAAATATACAAACATCTCATATAGCTTTATATCAAAAAGCCCCAACAACCCACTTAAAAAATGATCAGATCTATACAGACATTTCTCCAAAGAAGACAGATGTCCAAAAAAAAAGCACAGGAAAAGATGCTCAACATCGCTAATTATTAGAGAAATGTAAATCAAAACTGTTATGAGGTATCACCTCACTCCAGTCAGAATGGTCACCATTAAAATTTCTACAACCAATAAATGCTGGAAAGGGTGTGAAGGAAAGGGAATCCTCCTACACTGCTGGTGGGAATGTAAGTTGGTGCAACCACTGTGGAGAACAGTATGGAGGTTTCTTTAAAAACTAAATATAGAACTGCCATGTGATCTAGCAATCCCACTCCTGGGCAGACATCTGGAGAATAAATGTAATTCTAAAAGATATATGTACCTCAGTGTTCATTGCAGTACTATTTACAATATCCAAGACATGGAAGCAACATAAATATCCACCAACAGAGGAAAGGATAAAGAAGATGTGGAACATATATATGTATAAAATGGAATATTACTCAGCCATAAAAAATGAAACAATGTCATTTGCAGCAACATGGGTGGACCTAGAAATTATTATACTAAGTGAAAAAAGTCAGAGAGAGAAAGACAAATATACGAGGTTGCTAATATGTGGAATCTAAAAAATATGATACAATGGAACTTAAGATAGACAGAGTCAAAGATTTCGAAAACAAACTTATGGTTACCAAAGGAGAAACATGGAGGGTTGGATAAATTAGGGGGTTGGAATTAACACATACACACTAATATAAATAAAATAAATGGGTAACAAGGACCTACTATAAAGCACAGGGAAATTCACTCAGTAGTGTGTGTAATAACCTATATGGGAAAAGAATCAGAAAAGGAACGTTTATACATATATACATATAACTGATTTACTTTGCTACATGCCTGACATTAACACAGCTTCGTATGTCAACTATATTCTGATAAAATTTTTTAAAAATTAAAAAAAAATTATGTCATTTGCAAATGGTGACAGCTTTACTTCTTTTCCAATTTGGAGTCCTCTTATTTCTTGTCTGATTGCTGTGACTAGAACTTGCAAAACTATGTTGAATAAAAGTGGTGAGAGTTGGAATCCTTGTCTTGTTCCCTGTCTTAGAGGAAATGCCTTCTGCTTTTCGCTGTTGAGTATGAAGCTTTATCTAAAGTTTTTCTGCATCTACTGAGATGATCATTTGGTTTTTGTTCTTCAGTTTGTAAGTGTGATGTATCACATTGATGGATTGTCAGATATTGAAAGATCTAGCCCAGTTAGCTTTTATTCCCACTTCCACACTTCACTTTTGACCCTCATCTCACTAAATCCAGCATTCTCCTCTCTATGTGATATTACTTAACCACTCAAAAGCTCAGTCTTGACTTTAATCTGACAGTCTTGTCTTATCTGATACATATTCTTCTCTTGATTCCAGAGACAATGCACGCTCTTAATTCTTCCTCCTCCTCCTGTGCATGAAACAGTGGATTTTTCCGGGGCTCAGGTCAGGTCAGAAGTCCTATCCATTTCTCCATCTACATTCTCTCTGTAGAGAATATATCTCACTAAATGCCACGATTTTAAATGTCATACAACACGTAGGAATCCCAAATTTATGCTTCCACCCTGACCCTTCCTCAGGGCACCAGACTCTGTATTCAAATGCCTCCTCAGTATCTTCACTTGGTCTCCTCAGTGTCTCAAACTAAACAAGTCCATAATGGAACTCTAGAACTTTTAAACTTAATTCCTCCTGATTCGAAAGAAAATGAATTAGTAACGTCATTATTAAACCATTCTCTCAGGTCAGAAATCTAGGAATCCTTGTTACCTCCTCTTTTTCTCTCACCCTTCTCCTTCAATCCAGCAGTAAGTAGATTGCTCTAAGCTCCACCTGAAAAACAAATTTAGAAAAATTAATGCTTACCACCTTTACAGCAATCCTTATCCAAGCTACCAGCCTCTCTCACCCAGACCATGTAACAACCTCCTAGCTGGCTGTCCTGCTTCTTCTCTAACTCCCTTGTTTATTTTATACACAGTCAAATGACTCAAAATGCAGATCAGATCGTGTTATTCTTCTACTCAAAACTCACCTTTTCTCATTTCATTTTGAATGAGACACACTCTGACATACACAGTATGCCTATTTGAGTTTGCCCCTGCCTGGTTTTCGGCTGTTCCTTCCTACTGCTTTCCTCAAGACCTGTACCCTTCAGCCATGGTTAGTCTTGCTGCTAGAACAGATCACGACGTTTCCCTGTGGGACTTTTGTACCTGCTGTTTCCTCTTCCTGGGGGGATTCCTCCCCTGCGTTTGTGCATAGCTATCATCATTCATATCTTTGCCCCAATACTACCTCAGAAAGGACTTCCTGGCTACCCCGTACAAAATAGCAACATCCCCTCTCCCATCAGTCTCTATATTTTATTTTGCCTCATAGCAGAATTTATATTATTTAATAGTTCATTTGTCTCTTTCTCCCAATAAAATGTGAACTTTATGAGAACAGGGACTTTGTCTTTTTCCCGTTGTAGCCCCTGCATTTTGAAAAATGGCTATAGATGTAGCACTAATAAGTTTTGGCAGGTATAAGCCAAAGGAGTGCATATTTGTGCACATAGAGTTGGCTTTCTCTTTTGTGGGAGAGAAAGCTTTTTTTCAGTGTTTAGTGTGAATCTGTTGCATGCCTAGAAAAACTGAGTGAACATCACATAAAATGAAAGACTATGTTGTTTTCTCTTTTCCCTTTTTTTGCATGGACTAAAGCTGACAAGCAAATGGTCAATAGATGGCCAACTTCAAATGCCAAGAAAACACTGATAATTTCTTATAAGTCATCAGCCAAATGCAACCATCTTCTTGTCCAGTAGCCTTCACATTGACATTACCTCCTTCCTCTCATCTTACTCTTCTGTTCCACCTCACCCCCGCAGTTGATTTAGAAGTTGTAAGCGCACAGAGGAAATGTGCATATGGCAAGTGGCAACAATTGACAAACAACAGATATGTGTTTCTCCAGGGCGCCCTATAACTGAATGTAACAGTGGAACATGTCAGCTGATTTGCTGATCACAAGGACTGCCTGGGTATATATCCAGAAGTTGGCCTCAGATTCTACCAGGGTGATTGCACAGACCAAGCCGGTGTGCACTTAATGGATGAAACCGGAAATCCTGGTGCTTCTTTCCAGTCAGAACTGAAACAAAAGTAAACCCAGAGGCTGTAATAACCAAAGATTCATGGATCTGGATAAGATCAGGTAGCTTTCTATCTAAATTGCCTTATTGTCCGTAAGGGGTCTAAGTTAGAAGAGTTATGAAACTTGTCCAGAGTCACAAGACACCAGGACTCCCCCTTCTCCACCACGTGTGGGAGTGAGTACTGAAGTCCAGATACCATGGCATCTGAGAGCCACCTTCCAACAGAATATCTTCCTGTTGGAATAACATGCCCTTGATCAACTCCCACTTCCATGTTTATTTCCTGTGAACCGTATCATATTACTTTGACTTTGGACTTCATTAATGCAGACTAGTAAGAAAGGGAAGAAATTGTCTACCCTGGTTTTCATTTCTATAGAAATATGGAAGCGCCGTCTTTCTCGTGAGGCTTGTAACTCAAATTCTTAGTCAAATTCTTAGAGACTTGGTTTGGCATTTCCTTCACATTCATAAGCAGAAATTGTTGTACTGAATTAATCTTTATAAATGGTGTCATTTCCATGTGACTAGCTAACAAGCTGTTTAGCATGATGGTAATATGCTCATTATGTAATGTCTTCGGAAATCTGTTTGAACAATTTGGAAACTGAATCCTGTGTACTCTTTTGGAGGTGACGTGAAAAAGCAGTAATAACGGACGACAGCCAGATCATCAGAAGATTTTAGTAAAGGATAATTTAAGGTTAGGCAAAAGTTATGGCTCTATTTGAATTTTCTGCAAGTAAGAGGTTAGTATAATAATAAATGGAGAGTTTATTTACAGAACTCTTTTGTTAGTTTGTGAAAGCAAGCTGCTAGGCAACACTGTTTTACCGAAAGAATGTAAGAGCGATAGAAACTGAGGCACAGAAAATTCAGAAACTTTTCAAGTTCTTGCCATTTGGAAAAGAATCATATCTGGCACTCAAAAAGTTAAGCCTGTTTCTAAAGTATGGTAATATGAAAAAAACATGGACTCCGAAGCCAGAATCCCTGCCTTCAAATCCTAGCTGTGTGACCTTAAGCAAGTTACTTAATCTCTGCCTCAGTTTGCAGGAAAGTCTAGGTTTCCTTTTCTGTAAAGCGAAGAAAATCAGAATACCTATATCTAGGGTTGGTATGAGGATTAATAAATGCAAAGGGCTTAGAACATTCCTGGATAGTGAGTGTTCCATAAATCTTAGCTTTTGTCATTCTATCAATTTACAAGCCGAAGTGTAGTTTTCAAAGGAATTAGGATAAGAAACCACATAACAAAAGAGGGGAGGTGGGGGAAGAGAAGAAGTAAGGGAAAAGAAGACAGAAGGAAGAAGGAGATGAAGAAGAAAAGGAAGAAAGGAGGGAAAGAAAGAAGGAGAAAAGCAAGGAAGGAAGGAGGGAAGGACAGCATTTTGCAGAGTGCCATGGGTGATGCAGACGGGTCTCTTGCAAGTAAACTTATTTCCTTCCACTGGAAGGAAAGCGGTGGAAGCAGAACCAGAAAGGGTGGGAAGCTGAGTAAGGGTAGGATTCCAGGCAAATCCCAGTCTCAGTTGATCCTGCAGGGTAGCTGCACAGTAGAAATTACACTTCTGATTTGCTTGCCCAGCACTGGCAAGCGAATTCATCCTCCTCTACCTGTGAGTCACTGATTGACCTGCGTCGGGGACCTGTACCTCCAGGCTCTGTTAAAGGCCCTCTGTACAAGCAAAACACTCCGGGAGCACACTGACAATTCTCTAGACTCTCCAGAGTCAGAGGTGGGCAGTGAGAAGAAAATGCCTAAAGAGAGTCCAGAAATGTTTAAAAGGCCCCGAAGGACCTGGGTGAAACATGTTAGGGTCTGTCTACGATGAAGGGCTTGTTCCAATTATTCTTCCAGCAGGGGGCTGGTGATGGGCTTGTAGCTTGAGAATCAGAGGGTTCAAGGTCAAGGCAAAG
Organism: Catagonus wagneri; assembly: GCA_004024745.2. Taxonomy (NCBI): domain Eukaryota; kingdom Metazoa; phylum Chordata; class Mammalia; order Artiodactyla; family Tayassuidae; genus Catagonus; species Catagonus wagneri. The sequence continues at coordinate 3,236,973 of PVHT020000229.1, read as the reverse complement.
AGAGAGAAGGTCCAGCTGAGCAGGTAAGTGCTGAGCATATGCACTTTTTTGAAGATACCTAAGCCAAGTGTGTCTGTAGACACATTCCACGAATAGAAATTTGGGGGATTTAAATGATTCCCGTGTTCTGTCAGAACAATGAGAAGCTTTCAGAAGAAGACCAACCAATATGTTTGATTTTCAATGGGAAATTTTATTTCACTTCACGATCCTATTTTTTTTAATAAGCTCAGTGAGGGAGTGATGTTAATTTTGTCTTGTGTATAACATGGATAACATTTCACCAGGCGATCTGTCACACTCCTCACACTCTTCGTAGTAACAGAACTCATACAGACTGCATGTTTTGGTATTTAGGAAGTGGCATCTATATTTACATATTACTATGTATATATAAATACATATGTGTATAGCTATAAATATACATGCATCTACATACTTCTTATTTGCACATACACGGATATGTGGAGAGACGCATCGCAGCCTAGAGTGCAATTCAAGATGAACTTTTTGGATTCAGCTTCTGGTTATCAAGCTGCTTATCAGATTATAAATACATAATGCTCTACACTCTAACACGTCTTCCTTAACCTAGACATTTACCAGGCAAATTCGAGGAGCAGTTAGTGTTTTCCTTTATCCCTGAGAGTTTCTGGCAAACTCTAAAATGTCAAATCATAAATAACTACTGCAGTCTACTTTGAACTGACACTACTTGCCATCACCATTAAGACGCGACTGAGTTTAACTTCAGTGAAATCAGGCGAAGATACTTCTGTAAATGGTTTTATCATCAGAGAATAATTATGTTATGAAACATTACAAATATGGTTATAAGCATAATATTTTAGTGAAAGCAGAGAACTTAGGTTGCACACTCCACTCTGATGCATATTACAGATGTGTGTTGGGACAAGTCCATTTTTTCTGAGCCTTATAAAGGAATAATGACAATCTAGGGTACTTACTAGAATTAAATGAAATAACTTGAAAATGCGCTCTGTGAACCTTCAAGTGTTTCGTGGTGTTAAAGTTTTAGGATCATGGTGGCCATAGTTACAATCAAGGTCAAGGTGATAATGGAGATAGAAGTCACCGAGCTCCTGATATTAACTTATATTCTTCAGCTGGCAGCACTGATATGGTTTAGATGCATTCATTCCATCTGAACAAAAACAGTACTGCAGATCTGCCAAATTCACAATGAAAAGAAATATCTTTAGAATGCATCACTTGCAGAATTTTCTAGTGTTTTATGCTTTGTTACTTTCAAAGTACTATAATGTGTGTATCTATCTTGGTAATGGCAGTATCTACATCTATTTTTTTCTTAACCAGGAGGAGACATTCCAGGGAAGTTATAACTTCTGTAGTGTTCAACTAATTTCCCTTGATGTGTGTAAATACTCTTCTAGCTGAGAGAGCAGGAAATGCTATCTCAATTGCACAAGTTTCAAACATCAAGGATGCAGCACCCTGTATTATTTTTCTCAACTTCTGTAAACTCGTTACCCACAACCAGTCTTTCTCTTCTGACTTTCTCAGCCTGAATCCAGAGCGGTAGAAGCTGGTGCTCAGCTGTAATCATGGGACAATAAATATGCGCCTCACATGGTTAGTTGTTATACATGAAAGTGTCATCTTAGCTCCTGGGACACAGTAGGTGTCATTTAATAAATATTCCTTCTCCTTCTTCCCCTTCCTACTTCCTGTCCTCCTCCACCCCATTCTTTTTTCTTTCTCTTCACTGTGGTTGGTTTTCAGCAACCCTAGCTTCTCACCTATTTGCTCAATTATTTTAAATCTGATGTTTAAATCTGTCATATCCTATAATTGGGAATACTCTAGGATACTGTACCTTAAATCCCTAACTGCTCTCTAGGGAAGGTTCAAGGAGACTTAGCACTTATTTGGAGAAGATAGCAATGATGTATAGTGCCCTCGAAGGTCGAGAACCCTTCCTCAAAGGGCAGTTAGAGAGATGTGGCAAGAAGCACTTCCCTTTATATGCTCAGGGTCCATGAGGAGTGACCATGTCGATGCCAAATTATGAGAAAACTGCCTGGCAACACCAGGGATCATTCCATCCATTTATCTGGTGTCAGCTGTCACCGGTCACTGGGTGAGTGTTGGTTGCCAGGTTTAACCCTGAAGCATATCTTAATCGGGTGGAAACAACAGAAGGCATTGAAATCAATAAAGGATGGTACTTATCATAAGGTGGGAAGGAGAAAAATTTAGAAGAGGGTTCTCTGCTTGCTAAAATATCAGTCAAGAAGAAATTCTTCGGGTTGTGCGTGGGATGGCTTAATAAGGAGTTTTATTTGATTTAGACAACTGAATCCTAGTTCCACGGAACAGGGGAATGTAATAGATTCTTACTGTGATTTGTCCCCTGATTTTCAGTAGGCCTGCCTTGGTTTCTTTGTCTTTGATCCCCTATTTGATAGTGTAATAATACCCAAAGAATCACAACACCTAACTACCAAAACGACTTGCGAGGTCACTTGGTCCACAGCTGTTCAGAAAACAGTCGGGCAGCTTACCGCATACATTTGTACAATTATATTTTCTCTTAAATTGGCCCATAGTCTGCATCTCATACTTGGATTTTAGGAAAGAAAAAACCCATAAAGATGATGTGTATCTGCACATTTCAATCTCTTTACCCCCAGGATCCTCTTCTTCTTCCTCCTCACCCACTTCCCCTCATATACATATATTTTTAAGGCCACACCTCTGTGGCATACGGAAATTCCTTGGCCAGAGATTGAATGGGAGCTGCAGCTGCAGGCCTACACCACGGCCACAGCAACACCAGATCCGAGCTACACCTGTGACCTACGCCACAGCTTGTGGCAACACTGGACCCTTAACCTGCTGAGCAAGGCCAGGGATTAGACCCGCATCCTCACAGAGATAATGTTGGGTCTTTAACCTGCCGAGCCACAATAGGAACTCTGTGATCATATTTTTCTTGACCAGTATTCTGTGGCTCAGTCAGTGGCACTGGCCACTAAGTCAGAAACCTTCCCGTCTTCCTCAAGTTCTTTTTGACTTTCCCATACAACCTGGGTATGGGTAGAACTCAGGAAAATATTGAAACAGGTTTGGAAAATACGGTTTTGTGAGCTACAATAGGAGAAGGAACCCAAAGAGGAAAGAAAGTCAGAAAAAAAAAAAAGTGGATTGATGAAAAGTCCATAGAAGGCAAAGCTAGTGAGGGTGGTTAACCGTGTGAAGTGTGGCAAATAATCCATTTTTGGTGAGGGCTGCTTGGTGTTCATTGGCTTTTGCAACTTGGAAGCCATGAGTGACCACCACTGAAAGGGTTGTTGTGGAGAAATCTAGTCAGATGTCAGAGTTCCAAGGAGCTGAAGAATAAGGAAACAGACAAAAAAAGTTTTGACTCTTATGAAAACTTAGCTAAAAATATTAGAGAGATAGGGTGGTACTAGAATAAAGGAGCATAGATGAGATTGGATTAAGATGGCAGAATAGAAGGACTGGAGCTCAACTTCTCTCCCAAAAAACAGCAAAAATACAACCAAATGCCGAGCAACCTTCAACCACATGGACTGTAAACTTTCAAAAAAGATACTCTGCTCCAGAAGACACAGCGGAGACCACATCAAGAGGTAGGAGGGGCGATTACGCGATAGAAGCAACCCCATACCTCGCGGGTGGGAAGCCCCACAGACTGGAAAGTAACTGCATCACAGAGACTCAGCTATAGGACTGAGAGTTCTAAGCCCCACGTCAAAACCCCATGCCTGGGGAGCGGGCACAGGGAGAAAGAGCCCCCAGAGCATCTGGCACTGAAGGCCAGCGGGCTTGTGTACAGGAGCTCCACAGGACTGGGGGAAACAGAGACCCCATTCCTGAAAGGCACACACAGATTTTCACGTGCACTGGGTCCCAGGGCAAAGCAGTCTCCATAGGAATCCGGGTGGAACCTGACTGCAATTCCTGGAGGATCTCCTGGGAAAACAGGGGTGACTATGCCTTGTTGTGGGGGAAGGACATTGGAGGCAAAGCTCTCAGGAACATTCAGCAGCCTGCATTTCTCTGGAGGTGGCCATTTCTGGGAAAATCTGGTCCCTCCCATCAGCTCTGAGAAGCCCCAGGCCAGGTGGGATCTCAGCCCCACCCATCAGTAAACAGGCTGCCTAAAGACCCCTCAGGCACACAGCCAGCCTCTAATCTCATCCAGAGACAACGCCCCACCCATCAGAGGG